>QRFJ01006366.1:0-26235 GCA_006176705.1 Cocos nucifera | reverse complement strand
GAAAAGATATGAATTTTTAAAGAAATAAAATAAATAAAATTTAAATAAAAAAGAAAATGGCTCAGCCGGCTTCGCAAGCCAAGCCAAGCCATCAAAGCCGACTCAGCCGATGAAGCCATCAGCCAGTCCATAATCTAAGCATGGACCGTCAGCTCAGCAAAAACCGACGAATCACAATGTGACATGTGGCGGACCTGGACGCTTAAAGGATCCATAGAAATTTATCATGACTCATAGGGCAATCTGGTCTTTTCACTTGGCAACAAAGGTGCTAATTGGCTGCGGTGTGTAGTGCGGCTGGTCCACACGATCCATGGGAACAGTAATTACACGATCGAACGGCTGCGGTTGATTGCAGTCAAGATCGGATGGTGGTGGTTATTTTTGGATTTGATTCAAATTCTATCTGCGATCTGACACGATCCGATGGCCAAAAAACCAAGTGATAAAGATCCAACGGTTCAAAATGCTCTTGATAGTGATCAGGACTCTTGATGCATGATTTACGGCCAGATTTCCTCCATCAATGTGCGATCGAATGGTCAAAATTTAATTCGACCTGATTTGGGCCGATACTCATCCGATTTTGATGATTTTTGGACTGTTGGATTCCTATTTATAGCAAAATTTCATCTAGAGTAGTAGAATTCATCTAGGACTTCTTTTAGTCCAATTTGTATTTAGATTTCTTTATATTTTGATGATCAAAGAGTCCTTTAGTCCCACATTGCTCAGAAGCAAACTCTCCAGCCCTCCTAGCTCTATAAAAAGGATCCCAGACCTCTAGAAATCAACATCTCCAATCAAGATGAAGCTTTGGTATAGGGCAAAGCTAGGCTATGGGTTAAAGGCTGCTTCAAAGCAATGGATGCCGAGAAGAAGAGCTAGGCTTCTACACCATCTTTCTGCCAATGTCGATCCAAGATTAAAGATCAGCTTGTTTTAATTTCTTCTTTTTATGTATTTAAATTATGAAATTTTAATTAATGTAATATTTATTTTTATGTTCTTTAATTTTATGCTCTTTATTTTTATTGTAATCTAATTTTTATATTTTAATTATTATTTTTTTGCAAATAGATGCTAAGATCTAACTAGTAGATCTTAATACCAAGTTTAAATTCCTGCACCTTTTAATTTTCGCTTTTTATTTTTCGACTTCACTTTTGATCCCAAAACTCTTCTCTTTTCTTTTTCTTTTGTAAAATCAAATATTTCAAATCTAAAAACACTACCTTCCCTATGGATTCAATCCGACTCACTGCTATCTATGGATTATTAATTATTTTTAGAAGTCAGATTAAACTGATAAACACGGTGTCTTAATGACAACATCACATACCTATCAGTACTTAGGTATTATTTCAGAGGACGTAGAGGAAATGTTCCTCATAGAAAAAGAAGTTCATGGTGATAATTTCAAAACCTATGATGAGATGATATCAGATATTGACTTCGAGAAATGGTTAGAGGTAATGAAGTTAGAAATTGACTCAATGCGCTCGAACCAAGTCTGGACCTTGGTAGATCCACCTGAAGGTATAGTACCTTTTGGGTGTAAATAGATCTTCAAAAGAAAGATAGGTGCCGATAGGAATGTAGAGACATTCAAAGCAAGGCTCATGTGAAAGGGTATAGTCAGAGCAAAGGCATTGACTATCAGATTACTTTTTTGCCAGTAGCCATGCTCAAATCCATCCGCACATTGTTTGCTGTTGCAGTCTATTTCGATTATAAAATTTGGCAAATGGATGTGAAAATGATATTTTTAAATTGATATCTTAAGAAAGATATCTATATGAAACAGCCATTGGATTTCACATCCAGTGATACTAATCACAAGGTCTACAAGCTGCAAAGGTCCATATATGGACTTAAGCAAGCATCTCGGAGCTGGAATGCTCGTTTCAATGATGTGATTGATGGGAATGATGTATAGGGCGGAAGCACGAAATTCAAAGCAAAAATATGAAATCAAATAAACCATACCCAAACCCAAGGATCATCTTATTAGCAATTAAATCATATAACATGCATTTGTAATATAAAAGAAAGTATTAGAACATACCTCTTATTGCTAAACCCTAAATTATCCCTGATCATCGGTAGCAGTCCATCAGGGGTTCCACCAGGTGCCCACGTGTTCACCCTCCAACGTTGATTCATACAGAGACTTGATCAAGACACCAGCACCACTGATTTATATAATTAGAGTTCTAATAATAAGAACTTTAATTAAAAGGATAAGACCTTCTTTAGCCTTTATGTTACCTTCCTTGCCTCTCTATATCTATCTTTCATTTTCTTTATCTTCTTAATTTTTTTTCCTAATCTCTTAGTCCTAAGATGACTACTTGTCCTTATAATGATAAGGTCTAGACAAGAGAAAGGAAGAAAGAAAATTAGATAAAAAGAAACTCTTGTAAGAAAGAAAGATAATGTTCACTTCTCCCGGACTCTTGGTGTGCACCCTTATTTATAATGTATGTAGGGGTGCCATCTAAAATTCTCACACCTTTCCTCATCAATATCTCATACCCAATCATCAAATCTCACACCCATCTGAATTTTGCATCATTTAAAATTACGTAAATTTAGTCCAAGAGGTGCCTTAAAATAGAAGGACTCTTCGGACTAATTCTACGTAGTTTTTCTAGGAAGAGTCGCGATGCATAAATATATGGTGCCATAATTCAAAGGTTTGGGTCAGATTAGATGGCCATCTAATGGCCCTTAAAGGGATGCTCATTTAGCAAGAAGGTGTGGAGATATACTTTGAATAGTCAAAGTCCTAAGAGGCGTCAAGAAGGAGTGGGCGGCATGGAGTCCAAGGCGGCAAAGACTCTTGGGCAACAAAACATCCTGGGCAAAAAAATTAAAAGAAAAAGGAGTATTTCATCTACAAAAGGACTCCTCTATGCCCCATAGCAGATGTCCATGCCAATTCAAAAAATATTTATGCGACAAAACAAATGAGAAAAGTCAAAGAAGGTATGCACCAACTAATTTCATGTGCCAAAAATCCTTTGCGCATGAAATACTTCCCACACGCAAGAGAGAGACTCTCTGGTGCATGAGATTCTAGTATGTGGTGCCCAATCTAAAGCCCAATCAGTCTAGATTAATCCAATTTAAGACCAAATCCTATTTGGCTCAAATCGGACCTTAATTAGCCTAAATCGAAAGCCGATTTGAATCCAATTCGAATCTAGGTGCTAGGGTTTGCTACATATGCTAGCATGTTTATCTTACAAACATGGTCTAATCCTATTAGACCCTTAATCAATTCCCTTTATGTATGACCTATTGGGTTTCACATCTAACCAGCAGTGAGTCTGGGTGTGTTTTGACCTAATCTAGTTAGAACTCAACCAAACCGATTTAGATCAAAACTAGCCAACCCAATTTGACTTAATTTAGAATGCTTTCTAATTTAATAATCAAATTAAAATTTTAATTTGATCAAATCCACAAGACATGATTGACGTCTAGCAACGTATCTTGACTATCTAAAAGATGTAAAATTTTGATAGAAATACCAAAAATATCCTTCAGTGAAAATTACCATGCAACTAGATCCTTCGATCTTCCTGCATCCTGAATATGACTCTGGGTATGGAAATATGTCAATCCCAATATCATATTCATTTTTCTTTCAATCTTATGATAATGATTCATTTAATGAAATATTAGAAACTATTTCTAATTTTCATCATGCTTTGATCAAAGTCTTCCTGAATCATTATTTGTTTGAAGCAGGTAGGATGCTATTTTCTCTTACCAGGAGTGATCGATTCCATGTTAACCTACTCACAAACTTCATATATATAATCTACCATATCCAGATCATCCCATACATAACTAAGTCATGAATGAGTATGAACCAAAATATGGATTTATATATATATATATATATATATATATATATATATATATATATATAAGATTCTATGGTAGTTTCAGGTCAAAGGATTACATGCACAAATTCCACTATGAGAACCATCTATTGACATGTAAATAAGACTCCATTAGATATTCTCAATTTGGATCAATTCAGTGAACTCATTCTCTAATGAGCATCCATATTCTTGTATTAGTGTCATACACAAGTTATAATAAGATTAATAACCCTCTCAATAGAAGAATGTGCTAGTCTTACCGAAAAAAATATTGATCCCTAACTCAATGTCCCATCGACTAGAAATATTTAAATTAGGATTTTAAGATTTTAGGTCTCACTAATATGATCTCATCATAATCCTAAAATCATAATCCTAATTTATAGGATTCATCATAATCTTAAATAAATAATAAGACACTGCATATGATGAAATAAATGTCTTTACATATTTTATTAAAATATGTCATTACATGAGTTTGGAAGACAAAAAATAAACAGCCCAAAAATAAATTGGCTTGAGGGCATATTCCTTTCAATCTCCCACTTGCACTAAAACCAATCACCCTTATATTTTAATCCCATACAATCAAGATGGCGATCAAACAGTTGCAGTGGTAAAGCCTTAATGAATGGGTCTGCTATGTTGTTCTTTGTGTCAACTCGTTCTATGACTACATCTTGTCTTTCAATAATTTCACGAACGAGATGGAAGCATCTCAGAATGTGTTTAGATTTATGATGAGACCTTGGTTCCTTTGCTTGAGCAATAGCTCCAGTATTATCATTGTAAAGTGGTACTAGATTCTCAATTTTAGGAATAACACCTAATTCAATAATGAACTTCTTCATCCAGACAGCTTCACTTGCAGCTATGTATTCTGCTTTAGTAGTTGAGTCAGCTACAGTTGGTTGCTTAGTATTCCTCCAACTCACTGCTCCATCGTTTAGAGTAAAGACATATTCTAAAATGGATTTGCTATCATCTGGGTCTGATTGAAAACTGGAATCAGAATATGCTTCTAGTTTAAGATCAGAACCACCATATACAAGAAAAATATCTTTAGTCCTTCTTAAGTACTTAAGAATATTTTTCACAGTTTTCCAATGATCCTCTCTTGGATCAGCTTGAAATCTACTTGCAATGCCTAAAGCATAAGCAACATCAGGTCTTGTACATAACATGGCATACATTATTGATCCAACAGTCGAAGCATAAGGAATAGAACACATTCTATTTCTCTCTTCAGGTGTCTTTGGAGACATCTTTTTAGAGAGATGTATGCCTTGACTCATGGGTAAATAACCTCTTTTACTCCCATCCATACTGAATCTTTTCAGTATTAAGTCAATGTACCTTGATTGGGACAAGCCTAGCATCCTCTTAGATCTATCTCTATAGATCTTTATTCCTAGTATATAGGATGCTTCTCCCAAATCTTTCATGGAAAACTTATTTGATAGCCATAATTTGACTGATTGTAACATTGGGATATCATTTCCAATGAGGAGTATGTCATCTACATACAGAACCAAGAAGACTATGGTTCTTCCACTAGTTTTCTTGTACACACATGGTTCATCCACATTCTTGATAAAATCAAACTCTTTTACTGTTTCATCAAAATGGATGTTCCAACTCCTTGATGCTTGCTTTAATCCATAAATGGATCTCTTAAGCTTGCATACCTAATTTGGTCTCTCATTTGACTCAAATCCCTTCTGGCTATGACATATAGACCTCCTCCTCAAGGAAACCATTAAGGAAGGCAGTCTTTACATCCATTTGCCATATTTCATAGTCATGGTATGCTGCTATAGCAAGCATAATTCAAATAGATTTGAGCATGGCAACAGGTGAAAATGTTTCATCATAATCAATCTCCTATTTTTGCCTAAAATCCTTAGCCACCAATCTGGCCTTATAGGTTTCAATTTGACCATCAGCTCCAATCTTTTTCTTAAAAATCCATTTGCATCCAATAGGGTTTATATCCTCTGGTGCATCCACCAAAGTCCATACTTTGTTGGTGTGCATGGATTCCATTTCGGATTGCATGGCAGCCAGCCATTTGTAAGAGTCCTTACTTTTGACTGCTTCCGTATAGGTCAGAGGTTCATCATTTTCAATGACTTGGGCTTCATTGTTCTCAATAATGAAACCATACCTCATAGGTGTATTTCATACTCTTTTAGACCTATGGATAGGAGTTATGTGTTCTAGTTCTTTTATATGATTATTTGATTGAGAAATTTCTATTTGTTTTTCTTGAACTTCACTAAGTTCAATATTTCTGCCACTGCCCTTTTCTAGGATAAATTCTTTTTCCATGAAAATGGCATGCCTACTTACAAATACCTTTTGTTCAGTAGGATGGTAGAATAAATATCCTATACTATTTCTAGGATATCCTATAAATAGACATCTGTCTGATCTAGCATCAAGTTTATGTCCAAAATTTTCTTTTGACATATGCTGGACAACCCCATATCTTAAGATACTTAAGATTAGGTTTCTTACTTCTCCATATGTCATATGGAGTACTAGATACAGATTTAGAAGGTACTCTATTCAAGATGTAAATTGCAGTCTCCAGGAGCATGACCCCAGAAGAAAATAGGTAATTCAAGTGAAGCACATCATGGACCGTACCATATCTAATAAGGTACGATTTTTTCTTTCGGACTACACCATTTAATTACGGTGTATAAGGAGGTGTCCATTCAGAGAGAATCCCTTTAACTTTAAGATAGTCAAGAAACTCACTAGATAAGTATTCTCCTCTCCGATCAGATCGAAGGATTTTTATACATTGTCCAGTTTGTTTTTCGACCATACTTTGATACTCTTTAAATTTATCAAAGGCTTCTGATTTATGTTTCATAAGATACACATATCCAAACCTAGATAAATCATCAGTGAATGTAATAAAATAAGAGTATCCTCCTCTGGCTTGAGTTGTCATAGGACCACATACATCCGTATGTACAAGTCCTAATAACTCATTTGTCCTTTCTCTATGTCCACTAAATGGAATCTTGGTCATTTTACCCATGAGGCATGATTCACAAGTTCCCAATGATTCATAATCAAAAGGATCAAAGAACTTTTCTTTGTATAACTTGTTAATCCTAGCCTCACTAATATGACCTAATCGACAATGCCAAAGTAAAGTATTATTTATGTCATCTCTCTTACATTTTTCATTTTCATCAATATGAAATATATTGTCATCCAAACATAGAGTCAACAAACCATTGCTAAATATGCCAAAACAAATATTTTCATTAGAATATTTGATCGAGCAACCTTCGCTCGTTACATTAAGACTATAACCTTATTTTAATAACAAGGGTATAGATATAATATTTCTAATGATCTTAGGCATATAATAATAATTTGTAAGCTCTAAGATCTTTCCATAAGGTAACTTCAATATATTTGTCCCTACAGCTTCTGCTTGGATAGACTCTCCTCCAGCGCCATAGAGCTTGAAGTCACCTTTCTTCAAACTCTTAATTTTCTGCAGCCCCTGCAAAGATTTGCAGATATGAAAACCACAGCCAGTATCTAATACCCAAGAATTTGAAATGAAAGAATTTAATGATAATATAGTATGTATCTCATACATACCTTTTGGTGCATTATTTGCACCAGACTTCACGGTTGCAAGGTAAGCCTTGCAATTCCTCTTCCAATGGCCTGCTTTGCCGTAGTAAAAATAGGTCATCTGTCCGGAGACCTTCTTCCCTTTTTCTTCTTATTTATACCACTTTTAGGATTCAACCTTCTCTTTGAACCCTTTTTGCCTGCCTTCTTCTTGGAGATCCCTTCCACAAGAAGAAGAGGAGCCTTATCTTTCTTGATATGGCTTTCTGCTGCCATCTTAAGCATATTTAACAGCTCAGGCAATGAAGAATTCAGTTTGTTCATGTGATAGTTCACGACAAACTAAGAAAATGATTCTGGGAGTGATTGCAGGATCAAATCCTAACTTAACTCTCCATCCATTACAAAACCTAATTGACTTAATCAAGTGATTAGGTCAATTACCATCAAAACATGATTTTGTACGGATGTTCCTTCTATCATTCTTGCATGAAATAATTGCTTAGATATCTCATATCTAGCAGTCCTACTATGCTCTCCATAAAGCTCTTTTAGATTGAGCAATATGGATTGAGTGTCCATGCTATCATGCTGCCTCTGTAATTCATTATTCATAGAGGCAAGTATGATGCATTTGACAGTAAGGAAAATCATTTTGCCACATCTTGTATGTGGACTTATCTTCATCTGTGGCATCATTTTCTAATGGCTTAGGATCAGGGGCATCAAGAATATAGGAGAGTTTTTCTTGACTGAGTACTATTTTTAGGTTTCTCAACCAGTCAACATAATTTTGATCAGTCAATTTATTTGAATCCAAAATTGAATGTAATGAAAGTGAAGAAGCCATTTAATCTACATAATAAAGAACAATATATAAGCAAACAATTCATGATGACAAAACATAATTAAATTAGGACTTTAATTTAATTATGTCTTCCACTAAAAATCATAACCCTCTTATTGATTTTCTTAGTGAGAATAAGATCCTAATTCCTTATAAAAAAGTCTTGTGGTTGCACAACAAACCTGTTATAAGTTCAAAGGTAGGAAACTCTTTTCCAATTGCATTTTATGCAACTCTCAAAAACTTTTGCCTCTAAAATATTAATAGCCTTGTGTTAGCACAACAAACTTTAATATTTTAGTTTAAGTAGAACCCTTCATTTCTATACAGTCAAAATTGAAATATAACTACTTTTGTGGTTACACAACAAAGTAGTATATTCGAAATACTGTAAGCATCTCAATGCACTAGATTAATATTACATCTTTCCCCATGATAGATCTTATGGTTACACAATAGAACTAATATGGTTCTGGACATAATAAGAAACTAGTATGAAGGAAGGCCTTAATGTAGTGAATATAATATTAAGCATTTCAATCTGAAATTAAATTAATCGAATCGGCCAGGTAAATGGAAGAGAAATGGGAGTCCCCACGTTGCTTTTCTTAGACACCAATAAATTGGCCAGGTCAGATAATGAAACTAATTAAAAAATCATGTTCTCTTTACCAATCATGAACCATTTTTTCTAGACACTGATTGATCAATTAGACATCCTGACTGATTCAGCTATAAATTAATTACAATACAACTTAATATATATATATATATTTTTTTATAGAAGGATTTAAATGGTCTCAATGCACATATTGATTTAAAACAAACTAAATGCATAATAGCATTAATTATGATAAAATTTATATATATCAATTAACATGTATAATTATTCTAGGACAACCATCATTATATAGTGAATACTTTTCACTATATCAGGGCAACCTTTATAGAATAATATATACAACATAATCTCATTATGATAAGAAAAAGAATATGATCTCATCATATAAATTAAAAACATGCTAAAAATATTATATCATATTTTTTTATTTATGCCATTATACTATAAGCAAAGCATTATATGATTTAACCTAATAAGGCTTGCTCTGATACCACTGATGGGATTGGTGTACAGGGTGGAAGCATGGATTTCAAAGCAAAAATATGAAATCATATAAACCAAACCCAAACCCTAGGACCACCTTATTAGCAATTAAATCATATAACATGCATTTATAATATAAAAGAAAGTATTAGAACATACCTCTTATCGCTAAACCCTAAATTGACCCTGATCGTCGGTAGCAGTCCGTCAGGGGTTCCACCAGGTGCCCACGTGTTCACCCTCCAACGTTGATCCACACAGAGACTTGATCAAGACACCAGCACCTCTGATTTATATAATTAGAGTTCTAATAATAAGAACTTTAATTAAAAGGGCAAGACCTTCTTTAGCCTTTATGTCACCTTCCTTGCCTCTCCTTATCTATCTTTCTTTTTCTTTATCTTCTTAATTTTCCTTCCTAATCTCTTAGTCTTAAGATGACTTCTTGTCCTTATAAGGACAAGGTCTAGACAAGAGAAGGAAAGAAAGAAAATTGGACAAAAAGAAACTCTTGTAAGAAAGAAAGATAATTTTTCACATCTTCCCGGACTCTTGGTGTGCACCCCTTATTTATAATGTACGTAGGGGTGCCAACTAAAATTCTCACGCCCTTCCCTCATCAATATCTCATGCCCCATCATCAAATCTCACATCCCATCTAGCCAATCTCATGCCTCATCAAAAAATAATGAGATGTAGACTTAGTCCAAGAGGTGCCTTAAAGCAGAAGGACTCTTCGGACTAATTCTACGTAAGTTTTTTACGAAGAGTTCGCAATATTTCATCATTGGCACCATCCTTTTCATCCATTAGATCAGATAAAAATGGCCATCCAATGGCTCTTAAAAGGGATGCGCATTCAGCAAGAAGGCGATGGAGATATATCTTTGAATAGTCAAAGTCCCAAGAGACTTTGACTTGGTCCAAGGGGCATCAAGAAGGAGTGGGCGGTAATGAAGTCCTGGCATGGCAAGGAGTCTTGGGCGACAAAACATCCTGGGCAAAAAATTAAAAGAAAAAGGAGTATTTCCTAATTCAAAAAATATTTACGTGACAAAATAAATGGGAAAAGTCAAAGAAGGTAGGCGCCAACTAATTTCATGCACCAAAAATCCTTTGCGCATGAAAGACTTCCCACGCGCAAGAGAGAGACTCTCTAGCATGTGGGATTCAGGTATGTGGCACCCCAACTGAAGCCCAATCAATCTAGGTTAATCCAATTCAAGACCAAATCCTATTTGGCTCAAATCGGATCTTAATTAGCCCAAATCGAAAGCCGATTCGAATCCAATTCGAATCCAGGTGCTAGGGTTTGCTACATGTGCTAGCATGTTCATCTTGCAAACATGGTCTAATCCAATTAGACCCTTAATCAATTCTCTTTGTGTGTGACCCATTGGGTTTCACATCTAACCAGCAGTGAGTCTGGGTGTGATTTGACCTAATCTGGTTAGAACTCAACCAAACCGATTTAGGTCAAAACTAGCCAACCCAATTTGACTTAATTTAGAATACTTTCTAATTTAATAATCAAATTAAAATTTTAATTTGATCAAACCCACAAGACATGATTGACGTCTAGCAACGTATCATGACTATCCAGAAGATGTAAAATTTTGATGAAAATACCAAAAATATCCTTCAGTAAAATTCCCATGCAAACTAGATCCTTCGATCTTCTACATCCTTGAATATGACGTGGATATGGAAATATGCAATCCCAATATCATAATTTGTTGGGCAGAAATCCGGTCGCCGCCGGAGGTCGCCGCAATCGAGCCGCTGCGCGTCGGGGACCTGCAAACGAAAGTCCCGTCCGAACCGGGGTGGTGGCTCCGGCAGGACCTCCGACGGTCAAGTAGTTTCCGGCCAACAGTAATGGAGCTCGGAATGAGTCCGGAGCTTAGAATGGGAGAGAGCTTAAATCGAGAGTTCAGAGAGGCTTAGCTAGTATGTCGGAGGGGTCCTTTTATAGGGACTTTAGGTTGATGGGTGACTGCTGTGCCGTCTTTTTGGCAGAGAGTCATCGGGCAGCATGGAGTTGTAGGAGAAGGAAAGCGTCGTGCCGGTGTAGATCGTGGGAGCTATACCGGCAGTCATGGGCCGCATGAGTCGGTACGGAGAAGAAGGCATCGTGCCGGTAGATCGTGGGAGCCATTACCGCGAGTCGGTGGGGCCGCATGGAGTCCGTACGGAGAGAAGGCGTCGTTCGGTGGATCGTGGGAGCCGATACTGGCAGTTGTCGGCCGCATGGAGTCCGTTACGAGAGGAAGGCGCCGTCCGATCTTGCTGCAGGCGACAGTCGTCCATGGAGTTCGAACTTGTAACAGAGTTCGCCGAGGGGGAAGCTGGGGAGTTCGTTCTGGCTGAAGGGCGCATCTGTGGCATTGACCGCGGGACGGTTGCCGAGGAGTCTCGACCGCTGAGAGCCGAAGAAGCTCGGCTGGGCACAGTTGAAGGACTTCGTTGCTAGTTGTTCGGCCAGGGCTCACTGAGGAGTTTCGTTTTCGCTAGGTCGGTCCGAAGGGTTCGGCCACTGGCTCCGCCTGAAGGTCGGTCCGAAGGATTCGGCCGGTGGGTCGCAAGGAGTTCGCGTGCATTGGGCTCGCCTGGGTCGGTCCGAAGGAGTTCGGCCGTGGAAGTCCGAGGATTCGGCTGCATGGCTCGCTGGGACCGTGGGTCGAAGGAGCTCGGGCCGTGGGAAAGTTCGAGGGCGGAGGGAGTTCGGCCCCTAGGCAGTTCGGCCTGGTAGGGCTCGCCTGGCGCTGCGCTAAAGCTCTTCAGCGGCTACTGGTTACATTGGGCTGAGCGTCGGGCCGGCTTCGAGGAGCGGGAATTTATCACCCAACAAGTAGCCCCCCACTCCCGAGTTCAAAAAATTGAAGGAAGGAGTACCAGGAACAGGCGAACTGCCAAGTCTTCTTCAGGCTCCGCATTTTGCATCTGAAGCTCGGGAGTTCTCATCTCCAGCCAAAATTGACGCTGAAGTTGAGCTGAGGCTGGGAGACGCTCATTTCAGTCGATGTTGGAGTTCAAATGAACCGATTTCCGGCTTAAAGTCGATGAAGCTGATGTTGAAGCCGAAGTTAAGACTCGCTTCCTTCGGTCAGAGAGGTCGGATGTGAGCTCCTCGGGGGCGCATTATCTTCTCAGTGAAGTCGACTCGAGGGAGGACTCCTATCTTGCAGCCGAGGTTGAATGCGCCGCTAGGGGAGATCTTATCTCCTTACGGCCGAGCTCCCGGGAATCTTACCTCCTGCGGGCCGAAGTAAGTGCACGCTCGGGAGATCTTATCTCCTGCAGCCGAAGTGAAGTGCCCTCGGGAGATCTTATCTCCTGAGCCCAAGCTCTCGGGAAGATCTTATCTCCTGCAGTCGAGGTGCGGCTGCTCCGTTAGGACGATGTTCTCCTCCTGTTCCTAACCGAGGTTGTTCACGCGCTCGGGAGAGATCTTACCTAGCCTAGTTTGATGCTCGCGTCAGGACAGGTTTTCCTCCTGTTCCTAAACCGAGGTTGTTCACGATCGCTCGGAGAGATCTTATCTCTACCGAGTTCATCAACGGTGCTCGAGAGAGATCTTATCTCTAGCCGAGTGGATGTGCGGCCTCGGGGAGATCTTATTCTCCTGCGGCGAGCTTCCTCTCGGGGAATCTTACTCGCTGCAGCCGGAGGTGCGCGCTCGCGTTAGGACGAGGTTCTCCTCCTGTTCCTAACGAGGTTGTTCACGGTCGGCTCGGAGAGATCTTATCTCTGCGAGGTGGTGGTCTGTTAGACGATTTCCTCCTGTTTCCTAACCGAGGTTGTTTCACGGAATCCTCGGGAGAGGATCTTATCTCTAGCCGAGTTATCAACGGATGCTCGGGAAGATCTTTACTCTCTAGCGAGAGTTGATGTGCCGCTCGGGAATCTTATCTCGCTGCGCGAGCTTCTCTCGGGGGAGATCTTATCTCCTGCAGCCGAGGTGCGCCTCCGTGTAGACGAGGTCTCCTCCTATTCTACCGAGGTTGTTCACGTCGCTCGGGAGAGATGCTATTCTAGCCGAGTTGGTGCTCGTTAGGACGAGGTTCTCCTCCTGTTCCTAACCGAGATTGTTCGGTCGCTCGGGAGAGATTCTTATTCTAGCCGAGGTTGGTTGCTCGTTTAGATGAGGTGTCCTCCTGTTCCCTAACACGAGATGTTCGCGCTCGGAGAATCTATCTCTAGCCAGGTTGTCAACGGTCGCTCGGGAGAGCATTCTTATCTCTAGCCCGAGGTTGGTCTCGTCGTTAGGATGAGTTTTCCTCCTGTTCCTACGAGTTAGTTCCGGATTCGCTCGGGAGAGATTTATCTCTAGCCGAGGTTTGCCAGACGGTCGCTCGGGGAGAGATCTTAATCTCTAATCCGAGGTTGTATGTGCCGCTCGGGGGAGATCTTATCTCCTGCGCGACGAGCTTCTCTTGGGGAGACTTATCTCCTGCAGCCGAGGTGCGCGCCCGTTAGGGACGATTCTCCTCTGTTCGTAACCGAGTTTGTCACGGTCGCTCGGGAGAGATCTTATCTCTAGCCAGGTTGGTCTCGTAGGACGAGGTTTCCTCCTGTTCCTAAACCGAGGTGTTCACGAGTCGCCGGAAGATCTTATCTCTAGCGAGGTATCAACGGTTGCTGGAGAGAGTCTTATTTCTTAGCCGAGTTTTGGCTCGCTCGGGGAGATCTTATCTCCTTGCGGCCGAGCTTCTCTCGGGGGGAATCTTATCTCCTGCCAGTCGAGAGGCGCGCTCGCGTATAGGACGAGGTTCTCCTCTGTTCCTAACCAGGTTGTTCAGCGGTCGGCTCGAGAGAAGATCTTATCGCTAGCCGAGGTTGGTGCCGTGTTAGGATGAGGTTCTCCTCCTGTTCTAACCGAGATTATTTCGGTCGTCGGAGAGATCTTATTCTAGCCGAGGTTGGTGCTCGTTTAGCGATGAGGTCTCCTCTGTTCCTAACCGAGATCTGTTCCGTATCGCTCGGAGAGATCGTATTCTAGCCAGTCTGTCCAACGGATCCTCGGAGAGACTTAATCTCTAGCCGAGTTGGTGCTCATGTTGGACGAGGTTCTCCTCCTGTTCCTAACCGAGGTTGTTCCGGTCGCCGGAGAGAATTCTAATCTTTACCGATGTTCAACGGGTCGCTCGGGAGAGATCTATCTCTAGCCGAGTGGCAACGGTGTCGCTCGGGAGAATTCTTATCTCTAGCAGATGGCACCCGTGTTAGACGAGGTTCTCCTCCTGTTCCGAACCGAGGTTGTTCCGGTCGCTCGGGAGAGATCTTATCTCTAGCCGGGTTGTCAACGTCGCTCGGAGAATCTACTGCTTCGAAGGTTGATGTGCGCGCTCGGGAGATCTTCATGCTCCGCAGCCGAGCTTCTCTCTGGGGAATCTTATCTTCCTGCAGCCGAGGTGCGCGCTCGCGTGTAGGGACAAGGTTCCTCCTGTTTCCTACCGAGGTTGTTCACGGTCGGTCGGGAGAGATCTTATTTCTCTAGCGAGGTTTGGGCTCGTTAGGACGAGGTTCTCTCCTTTCCTAACGAGATTGGTTTCGCTCCTCGGGAGAATCTTTATTCTACTAGCCGGGTTGGTGCTCGTTAGGATGAGTTTCTCCTCTGTTCCTAACCGAGATGTTTGGTCGCTCGGAGAGTCTATCTCTTACCGAGGTTTCAACGCTCGTCGGAAGATCTTATCTCTAGCCGAGGTTGGTGCTCGTGTTAGGACGAGGTTCTCTCCTGTCCTAACCGAGTTGTTCCGTTTCGCTCGGGAGAGATTACTCTAGCCGAGGTGTAACGGTCGCTCGGGATGATCTTGTCTCTAGCCGGGTTGGCAACCGGTCGCTCGTGGAGAGATTTATCCTCTAACCAAGATTGGCACCCTTGTTAGGACGAGGTTCTCCTCCTTTCCTAACGAGGTTGTTCCGGTCGTCGGGAGATCTTACTCTTAGCCGAGGTGTCAACGGTCGCGTCGGGAGGAGATCATCTCTTGCGAGGTTATGTGCGCACCGGGGATCTTATCTCCTGCGGCCGAGCTTCTCTCGGGAGAGATCTTATCTCTGCAGCCGAGTGCCGCTCGCGTAGGACGATGGTTCTCCTCCTGTTCCTAACCGAGCGTCGTCCACGGCGCTCGGAGAAATCTTAGCTCTAGCGAGGTTGGCACTCATTTAACGAGTTCTCCTCGCATGTTCCTAACGAGTTGTTCCGTCGTCAGGGAGAGAATCTTATCTCTTAGCCGAGGTTGTCAACGTCGCTCGGAGAGATCTTATCTCTTGCCGAGTTGATGTGTGCGCTCGGTGGAGAAATCTATTCTCCCGCCGAGGCTTCTCTGGGGAGTCTATCTCCTGCACCGAGTGCGCGCTGGGGAGATCTATCTCCTGCGGCCGAAGCTGTTGCGGTTAGACGAGTTCTCCTCCTGTTCCAACGCGCCGATTATTGACTGTGCTTCCTGTCATCGCATAGTATTCGATCCAGAAATAATATATTGCAGAGGGGAGAATTTTAGCCGAAGGAAATCGTTGGACAGGCGACTCTCTTTGAGGTCAGACGGGTGTTTGTCCTCGGAGCTCCAGTCGGAGCAGCAAGTCCCGTCCAGACGACTTCCTCTATCTCCTGCCTGCCTTCATAATTTGGACCATACTTCTCTGACTTTGTCGCTGGGGATGACATACCGATTTAGCTAGCTCCTAGCTCTCCCGGTGGCGTTTATCGCCGCAGGACGGCCAACCTTCTTGTCTTTCCGATTACGGCAGTGCCTAGAGCCGATCTTTTCCTTGATCGCGCAGTTTTGAAGCCGTAGTCCTTCAGCTTGGCGGTTGGCTTCTTAACTTTGCGAGAATCGAGTTAGAGAGCGGGTCGAGTTGCGGAACCCTTCTGGGAGGGGTGCTTCGTTCGTCCTTGCGGCGCCACTTATATTTTGGAGTTGAGTTGAGAGTCGGCTTTCCACGGCTTCATTTTACCTTGATGCCGAGCGTTTGGGGGGAGCCCGGCTTTTTCTACCGAGCCGAACTTCTTTCCGCTTCGGCGGAGAACTTCTTGCCTCTGTTTGCTCTCTTCGGGGCGATTGGGCTCTTCCCTAACGGCTGATTCTCAACGCCCTCATTGGCGGGCTTGCAATGTGGAAGTCGCGACCGGAGGCTGCTGTAAAGCGCTGCAACTCCGTGAGGCCACGGCCATGGATCTGTCGGTTCAAGCAGGCCAAACGCTCACATCCATCACGGGTTCAGTGGAACCTAGGCGCCGGGCTGACAGTCAGGAGCAAGACGCAGAGGCCAGCCGAAGCCGTGCGGAAGCTCTCCCTGGGTGGGTTTCTCTTCGAAAAAGAAAAAGGAAAGATCTCTGGAGAGGAGAGAAAGGCGCCGAGCACTCCTTTAAGAACAAAGGGAACTCGAAGGTTCAGGCCCTCTTGCTAGCGCCAATCTGTTGGTTTGGCGAAATCCATCGCCGCCAGGTCGCGCATCGAGCCTTGTGCCCGTCGGGGACCGCAAAGAAGTCCGTCCGGACCGATGGGGTGGTGGCTCGCAGACCCTCCACGGTCAAGTTTAGTTTCCGCGCCACAGTAATGGAATGTCGAATGAGTTCCGGAGCTTAGAGATGTGGAGAGAGTTAGAGAGCTCGAGAGGTTCAAGAGCTAGCCTTAGTATGTCGGGAGGTTCCTTTTATACGGGTTAGTGAGGGTGAGCTGTGCGGTCTGGCAGAGAGTCGTTCGTTCTAGGAGCAGGAGTTGGACGGAGAGGAAGGCATCGTCCGGTAGATCGTGGGAGCCATTACCGGCGATCATGGGCCGCCATGGAGCCGGTACGGAGAAAGAAGGCATCGTACCGGTTAATCGGAGCCATAACCGCGCGAGTGTGGGCCGATGGAGTCGTACGGAGAGGAAGGCGTCGTCCGGTGGACTGGGAGCCATAGCTGGCGAGTTTCGGCCGCATGGAGTCCGTACCGGACGATGGAAAGCGCGTCCGGTCTTGCTGTAGGCGACAGTTCGTCAATGGGAGTTCGGACTTTGTAACAGAGTTCGCCGAGGGGAAGCTGGAGTTGTCTGCTAAGGTCGGCCATCTGTGAGTTCGCCGCGGGATGGTTGCCGAGGAGTTCGACCGCTGAGAGCCCGAAGAAGCTCGGCTGGCCAGTTAAGGACTTCGGTTTGCTAGTTGGTTTCGGCCAGGCTCAGCGAGGAGTTCGGTCGCCTTAGGGTCGGTCCGAAGGTTCGGCCACTTGCTCGCCTGAAGTCGGTCCAATGAGTTCGGCCGTGGGGTCGAAAGGAGTTCGGCTGCATGTCGCCTGGGGTCGGTCCGAAGGAAGTTCGCCGTGGGAAGCGAGGAGTTCGCTGCATGGGCTCGCCTCGGGACCTGGTCCGAAGGAGTCGCCCCCCCCCCATGGAATCGGCGGCGAGGGAGTTCGCCTCTAGGCAGTTCGGCCGTGGGTAGGGCTCGCCTGGCCCTGGCGTCAAAGCTCCTTCACGGCTACTGTACATTGGGCGAGCTCGGGCGGCTTCGGCAGAGAGCGGGATTATCCCCAACAATATTCATTTCTCTTTCAATTCTTATATAATGATTCATCTAATGAAATTAGAAACCTATTTCTAATTTTCATCATGCTTTGATCAAAATCTTCCTGAATCATTATTGTTTGACAGTAGGATCTATTTCTCTTACCAGGAGTTGATCAATTCCATGTTAACCGTACTCACTATAACTTCATATATATATTCTAGCCATATTCAGATTATCCCATATTAACATGAAGTCATGAATGAATGTATGAGAACCAAAATATAGGATATTATATAATATATATATATATATATATATTAAGATTCTAATGTAGCTTCAGGTCAAAGGATTACATGCACAAACTCCACTATGAACAACCATCTATTGACATGTAAATAAGTACTCCATTAGATATTCTCGAATTTGGATCCGATTACATGAACTCATCTCTCTAATGGCATCCAGCTATCTTGTCATTGAGTTGTCATACACAATTAATGAGATTAATAACCCTCTGCAATAGCAATAAGAATGGCTAGTCTTACCGAAAAAAATATTGATCCTAAACTGCAATTGTCCCATCGACTAGAAATATTCTAAATTAGGATTTTAAGATTTTAGGTCTCACTATATATATTCTCTCATAATCTAAAACTCATAATCTAATTTATAGAGGTTCATCATAATCTTAAATAAAAATAATAAAACACTGCATATGATGAAATAAATGTCTTACAATGATTTTATTAAATATATCGTCATTACATGAGTTTGGAAGACAAAAACTAAACAGCCCAAAAATATAAATTGGCTTTGAGGGCATATTCCTTTCATGATTCAAAATCGTATTGATTGATCAAGAATGAGGGAGAGCCCTGTGTTTCAAAAAAGCTCAGTGAGAGCATTGTGTCTTTCTCACACTTGACATGATGACATTCCTTTTCTTATGGACATATATTCCAGTTGGACCACGGTCAAATTATTGGTTATCAAGGAATTCTCCATGGAAAGAGCTAGGAGAGTTATCCTTTATTCTGGGAATTAAGGTCTATAGTATAGACTAAATAGGATGCTGGATCTCTTATTAGAGATGTACATAGAGGAGTGCTAAAGAGTTTAGCATAAAACCTCTAAGAGGGGATTGCCCTGTCAGACATGGCATTCACTCTCCAGAAGATGTATCCCAACACACCTAGAGAGATTAACATATGAGCAAATCCCTTATTTACTTCAGCAATAGGGGCCTCATATATACCATGCTATGTACACGAATCTGATATGCCATGTGTGAGTGTCATGAGAGGATCAATAGAATCTAGGTGAAAGAGCATAGACTTCTGTAATGTTTCTTAAGTACTTGAGAAGGATTAAGGATATGTTTCTAATCTTGTATAGAGAACTCCAGTTCAGGATATACAGACTTGGATTTAGTGGTCGATATAAGATATCGAAAGTCGACATCTGAAAATCTATTATTTATAATAGTTATTCTGTCAACTAAAAAAAGTTCCAAGCAGATGGTGATAGCAAAAATTCACCATGAAGCATAATACATCCCCACGCGTTGAAAAGATGCTGATAAGTACCATAAAATTCACATAAAAGTATAATTATTAATTAATTCTATTAATTTTTGAAAATTAATGATAATTTATAATATAATTTTGAGAAATTCATATTTTTATTAATTAAAAAATTAATTAAAAAAATAAGTAAAAGATTAGAAAATAAAATGATTTATAATCAATGAAGAGTTCTTTTTTTTGATCATAACAAAATTAAAGTTCTGAAGCAAAATAGAAGTAAATAGAAAATATGAATTTCTAAAGAAATAAAATGTTAAAAAAAAATTTAAATGAAAAATAACAAATCTTAATGGCTCAAGCCGCATGCCACAGCAGCCGCGCATCCCAAAAACGCACCGAGCAAGCCAACCAAGTCGCACACCAAGCCCCACGGCTAGCCGGATCAAGCCTAGAACTTCAACCGGTCTATAGTACAGTATGGACGCCAGCTCAGCAACATGGCGAATCAGGGCTTGTCACGTGGGTGGACCTGACCCAACTAAAGGGTTTACAAAAAATTCCATCGTGGCTTATTAGGGCATTTTTGTTCTTTTCACCTTTTTTCAATAAAAGCAATGATTGGTGCGGTGTACAATGATAGCCGGTCCATGCGGTCCATGGAACAGTAAATGCCGCGATCGTACGTGTGTGTGTTCGGTCAAGATCGGATGGTCAAAGTTTTTTTCGATTGCTTTTGATTTACCCGATCACCATCGACGTACGCTTGAATGTCCAGCTTCGATCCATGTTCCAGAAGGCTCCCAACGTGATCAAACTCTTCAGGGCATGATCAATGGTTTAAATTTTCCATCAAGGCGATCCAAACAATCAGAAATTAATCCGACTTGATTTGGGCCCATACACGTCCATTTTTGTTATTTTTGGAAAGCATCGGGATCACCATCTAACGGCCAAAATTAAAATACTTCAATAGGGGCTATTTTAATTTCGTAATTTTACTCAAATTATTTCCTATTTTACGATTAAAACAACCCTTAGTCCCATATTGCCTCCAAAAAAATATCTCAGGCTCCTAAGCTCTATAAAAAGGACCCAGGCCTTCAGAAATCAACATCTCCTCAAGATGAAGTTTTGGTATAGGGTGAAGCCAGGCTATGGTTAATTGCTGCTTCAAAGCAATGGGTACGAGAAGAAGAGCTAGGCTTCTACACTATCTGGTCACCAAGGTCCGATCAAAGATCAGAGATCAGGCTATTTTATTTTTCTTTTATTTATATATTAAGATTATGAACTTTTTTAATGCAAAATTTAATTTTATGCTCTTTAATTGTCATTTGTTTTATTTTTATTGCATTTAATTTTTCGTACTTTAAATTATTGCTTTTTATTTTATTGCAAGTAGATGCTAAGATCTAACTAGTAGATCTTAGTACCAAGTTTAAATTTCTACACCTTTTAATTTTTGCTTTTTATTTTCTGACTTCACTTTTAATTTCAAAATTCTTTTCTTTTCCTTTTCTTTTCAAAAATCAAAGATTTCAAATTTAAAAGCACTACCTTCCCTGTGGATTCGACCCGACTCACTACTATCTATGCATTTTTAATTATTTTAAGAAGTCGGATTAAACTAATAAATACGGTGTCTTAACGACAACATCACGTCCCTATCAAGTTTTTGGCATCGTTGCCAGAGAAGGCACAGACATTAAATTTTTGATCTCTTTGGTTCTTTTGTAAATAAATTGTAAATAAAATTTTTATTTTTTGGTAAATATTGCTTGCTAATTTTTTTTATTATTTTTGCAGAAAAAGAGATTAAAGAACAAAAAGAATTAGGAGTTTTGCTTGGTGAGATCAATCCTAACCCTAGTTCTTTTATTTTATTTATTTATTTATTTATTATATTTTTAAATTAAATTTAAAAAATATATATATCCACTTAAATCTAAAAAAAAATCTTCATGACAAGATTAGAAAATTCTAACCTATTTGAGAGCATGCATTATATGTAGTTTCTTTTTTTATTTTTTATTTTTTTTTGTGATTGCTTAGAGCAACGGTAGGCTTTCAGAATTTAATTAGTTGCATACATCTAGTTTAAATTGCATATAACTCTTTAATTAAAAAGCTTTTTTGTGCATTATTCATATTAAATCAACTAAGCTGGTAACACCCAAATTAAACAAAAGAAGTGGTATTTGATACCCTTCTTACCGACAAACAATCAACCAGCATCCTTGCATGACCTTAAGCCTTTAATTTCAAAATTCAATTGGACTCAAACCTAGGAACTCGAGCTCAATAGGATAAGAACCCTAAGAGTTGAACCAGATTAGGATTAGTCAATTTGAGCTGATTTGTAGGAAAGTGGTTCAGAAGCATGGGCCGAAGAAGGTGGTTTCTTAATTGATTCTGTTAGGCTTTACCTGTCAAGTAAAATTGGTGTCTAAGAAAGCCAATGGACTCCCACCACCTTACACTTACCTGCTAGTTGATTGGCTAATCCTACACTTGAGGGTTGAAGGTGGACCTGGAGTTAGGAGCTGTCTAGATCTAGAATAACCCCTAGTCGGATTGATTGACCAACTTGATTGCTAACCAAAACATCAAACTTAATTAAACTTATTCTCTCTCTCTTTTAGTTCTAGGACTCCTTTAGGACCTTTCTTTAGAATCTTTTTCTTTCTTCTCCTTTCTCCTCTAAAAATAAAATAGAATTAGAATAAAATAAAAATTAAATTAAACTAACAAAAAAATATTAAAATAATAATTAAAATAAATTAAATTTAAAATTAATAAAAAAATATTTTTTTTAAAAGAAATTAATATAATAAATATTAAAAAAAATGTTAAAAAAATCTTAAAATTTTTTATTTGAACCATACGTAGGGTTGCCAATTAGTGCATGCATGGTAAGAAAATCGCTTTACCTGATCTAGTTGAACCAAACATAAAAAATTAAAAGGCTGAATTGATTTAAACCTGATAACCCAAATGGCTAAAATTTTAGAGAAACCACTAAGCAGATGAAGGAATACTTTAGTTCCTATCCAACCTTATAATCCATCGGACTTGTATCCATTATCTAAAATTCATTAGCTACCCATTATGAGATCAAAGCCGACTATAATCCAGATGCTTTCATCTTTTATGGGAACCACCAATGAAGATCGTTTTTAAATATCTGATTGAATTCTTAGAAATCTGCTTTATGATTAAAAATTCAAAAGTTAACTAATGATCCCTAGACTAATTTTATTTGCTCTTATCATTAAAAAGACAAGCTAAGTACGGGCTTAGGACAATAGGGAGACAATTAAAACTTGGCTGACTTGCAAAGTGAGATTTCTTAAAAAAAATTATCTCATAGCCGAACCAATACTATGAGCGTGCAGCTATCACTGGATTTGTCAGCTTTAGGGGAATGATTCACGACGTATGGAGAGAACTTAAGAACTTCTTTAAGAAATGCCGAGTACCATGGTGCTATCTAATTGCAAATAGTCAAGCTTTTATGAGTTTAGGAGGACAATACAGATAGATAGTAGATGCATCCTTATGGAGGTGCATTCATGAACAAAGAGTGAGATGAAGCATATACCTTATTGAATCCTGAGTGAAAAAACTCAATTAACCATGCTTCGTTTGTCTTGCTACAAACCTGGGTAGGGATTCATGGAATTAAAATCTAGAAGCTTAATTCTAAGGCTGATTCAAATGTTGCATAAATAAAGTGGCTTCTTGCTCAGAAATTAGATCAAGTCCTAACCCTAGACACAATCTTCTACATAATTCACATCAATCTTCTAATCATCAGGAGATTTGTTCAATCTGTGCTAGCCTAACCCATCATCGTGATGAATTGTCTATGACTGCACATTTTTCATCTTTTATCCAAGAACAAATCAAGCTTCTAAAGCTACTCCAAAAGCCGATTAAATGATCCATTTCAGTCATATCATCCAATTGGAGCAAACCACCATAATTTTTCTTGGACATCTCAACAGGACTCAGCTCAAAACCCAAATTTTAATTAGTTGCAAAAATTATCAAAATAAATTCGCCAATACCAAAAATTATGCCTATAGAGAGGTCAGCTATAAAGCCTTTCAGCCACCATATCTAATCAGCCCTCATCCCACCTCCTCAATAGACCAATTCTAGCTGATGATAGGATTTAACCAACTTAACAATTGATTCTGACTCAACAGCAATCTATCACCATGCCTAGAAGTTCAAATAGGATAAATTAGTTAAGTCTAACATGAGGAGAGATACTAGATCAAACTACCAACCTACCAAGTTCAAATAATCACTAATATCCACGAAACCACCTAGACCAAGTTATCAATTTAGTTCACTTAAATGCCCAATTAAGAATACCAAAGTATTCCTGAACTTAAAAGCTATAGGATTCTTATGGACCCATACTAAGACTAGTGAGAAGGCTGTACTGATGCTAGCTAAAATAAAATTTAGAGAAATTGTTAACTGAGACTGACCACATAGAAGAACTCGAATCAGGAACTATACTTGATGCTAGTCTATTTAAATGAGATAGAAATAGGAGAAAAGAGAATAGCATGATTTATCCAAGATTATAACCTAATCTCCTATTCCTTTCAACCCAAAAAGTCTCGGTTCTTTTTACAAAAAATTAAGAGCAGTAATGAATATCAATGGAGTTATTTAAGAAGATCATATTAATTTTGTCTTCAGATAAAGCCATCTTTTCCATTCCAGCACCCATTAAACCAAAAATACTCCTTAAAAACTCCTCATGATTATTTTTAGAAGAACAAATAGGAGAAATTCTTAATAAACATGGTCTGAGAATGGATCACAATATATTCCTAAAATTAATAATGACTATATCAATAATGGGATTATAAATCAAACTTTGAGATTGGCAATCCAAAACCATTGAAATTTATCAATCCAATAATTTTGACCACAGCAAATGAACAGCGACTGTGTTTGGATACAAGAAATTCAACCGTAGAGCCAGAGTGATACATCAGCTATCATCCCTCTATACTGCGACAACATAATGGCACCATAGTCCTAGCTAAGAGCTGAGTCTCCACCAGAAAAATTCCAAGCACATCGACTGGCAATACTACCTTCATCTGTGATACCTTGAGAAGGTACATCGAGGTAAGAGAATCGACACTGCAGATAATGCGGCTGATCCACGACAAGCCCGACTAAGCCAGCAAAAACGAAGCGCACCTTGAGAAGATGTAATTAGATTTATAGCCAATTAGCTTTAAATTCATGGGAGTTTGTTAGATGTATGCTCTAGAAGCTAAATTGGCTGTCACTTGTAACTTTCATTCTTTATGGATAATTTATAATGTTAACTATTAGTTAATAAATAAATTATTTTTCGTACAGTATATATTAAAAATATCTGTGATACATCCTTTGAGTTTTACCTACTCATCTATTCATATTTTACGAGTTTAAAAATTTAAATATGAATTGTCATAATTAACTATATGCTCTCCTCGATTCGTTAGGATCACTAAAGGATGGTGATCGATCTTTGAAGAGTCGTGTACGATTATTTTTTTAGAATAGAATTTTCTGAGTCTATCGTATGAGACATCGAATGAGATATAGATACTTGTTAGAGACAGGGCACTGAGAGCGGTGACCACCTCGGATAGTCATACGAAAGTCATCTTCTCGTCGATGACTGACTCTATTGCTTGTATGTGTGTTGTATGTTCTTAATCTTAGGTGCATATAGTTTATCTTAAGGGTGTTAATAGTTTGACTAATACCATAACTTAGTCTCCTAGCCTTTAGAATTCTGAGGTTATGTTGTTATAGCATATTCATTGACGAATTGGATTGCACCACATAAGAAGATCTTAACATTCTCATAGATGAAGAGTAGCCCTATATAATCATTAAGATTGAGTGCCATTAAGCCTGGCTATGTAGAGTGAAGATGATAAAAGAGTTTCTATCTAAGTTTCACATTGGACTCGAATCAAATGATTAATTCATTGACGGACATCGGGTTTACAAGGTTCACCATAACCCTATCCTATCGGGGCTCAATATAGAAGGAACCCAATCATATAGGTACTGCCTGAGAGGTCACTTTTCAGTTTAGGATTGCCACCAGTATATAGCTAGGTGTCACTGGTGAATTTTGGAAGCAATTAGAATGATTGATGATCAAATCAATATCTATTGTATGAATATCCAAAATAGTTCTGGTCTATTAAAGTATTTCAATGTCGGATTGATGAGATCAATAGGCATATTATATTACCCATATAGTTGAAATAACTTAACTTGATCAAGCAAAATAAAGGTATTTAGATCTAGATGTCATCAATTGAGTCTTAATCTAATTTTTTACTTGATTTAGATTAGATCCATCAAGTTCAAGATTTAATCGGTCTAGCACATGATTGAGCCTGACTTTCTCCTTTTGAAATCTTTCTGATCATGAACCAAGTCAAATTTGATTTGATCAGATCTATTTTGAATATATTTATTTTCATCTGATTGATAATTCCACGTCAGATTATATAGAAATTAAAATCCATTCATATGTCAAATGGACTACGGTAAAAAGTTTGACCTGTTTGAGAGAATGAGGCGTCACCTGATCAGATTTTTCTAAAAAATTTTTTAAAAATTATTTTGATCTAATTCTTTCTGAGATAGATGATAGAGCTTAACGAATTATGGCATTTGGGGAATGTTACCAATTTATGATTTTTATTGTCTATCTCTCTC
>QRFJ01006364.1:0-61225 GCA_006176705.1 Cocos nucifera | reverse complement strand
AAAAAAAAGGAAGATGATGGAGTCCCTATCCACACAGGGGAACTCCTGGGCGCCTCAACTTGGCAACACGCCCAAGAGTTGGCGTGTGGCCCCCCTCACTGCCAAGTTTATAGGAGACAGCCCCCATCATCCTCGCAATAGGGTGTGTGTGACACATAGACAAAAGTCAAAGTGTCAATGGTCAAATTTGATCAGTAAAAAAGGTCAACTTTTGACCAAAGTCAAAGGATGAGATATGGTAGGTGCCAAAAATGGCAGGTAATGTCTTACAACAATAAGACAACCTTTTCTGGACTTGGACAAGCTCCAGTCAAAAATAAAGTGAGGCCTCTAAAATGAGCAAAATTTCCTTTGGCTCAGTCAGAATAACTATTTATGATAGTAAAAGAAGAACGTTAGATTTTAACCGAGTGCTAGCACGATTTCCTTGAACCCTAATTGAATCTCATTCAGATCAATTGAACTGAACAGTTCAATTGATAATACACAGATAATAAACCACATATATATGTGAACTCAGTTAGGTTTAGTTCTATATCTGGTAATGGAGATATGGTCCATAGATCTCTATCATACGATAATTACGAAACCTTTCAGATGGAATCAGAACTCTTCTGATTTGAACAGCTTTAAAATGATCGTCATCTAAATCATTTCTAATTGCTTCCAAAATCCATCAGTGATACCTAGCAGTATATGGTGGCAACCCATCAGAGCTGAATGCGAACCTCTTGGTGCAGCTACCTATGTGATTAAGTTCTTCTATCTTGAGCCCCGATCAGATTAGGGTTAAGGTGAACTAGTCAAACCCTAGTCTCTATCATATGATGTAATTGTTAAGCATCATAAATTCATCAATAAAATTATTAATTTATTAATTAATTTATATTAATTTTTAAGAATTATTAATCAATTTATATATAATTTTTGAAAAATTCATACTTTTATTAATTAAAAAATTAATTAAAAAATAATAAACATTAAAAAATAAAATTTTATTATCAATAGAAAGAGCTCATTTTTTTGATCATAATGAAATAAATTTTAAATAAAATAGAGCTAAAATAAAAAAGATATGAATTTTTAAATATATAAAATAAATAAAAATTAATTAAAAAAGAAAATGGCTCAGCTGGCTCCGTAAGCCGAGCCACCAAGCCAAGCCAAGCCATCAAAGGTGACTCAGCCGTTTAAGCAATCAGCCGATCCATGATCCAGGCATGGACCGCCAGCTCAGCAGAAACCGACGAATCAGAGATTGCCATGTGGCAGACCTAGACCCTTAAAGGGTCCACAGAAATTTATCGCGGCTCATAGGGTAGTTTGGTCTTTTCACCTAGTGACAAGAGCGCTGATTGGCTGCAGTGTGCAGTGCGGCCAATCCACGTGGTCCATTAGAACAGTAATTGCACGATCGGACGGCTGCGGTTGATTGCGGTCAAGATCGGACGGCGGTGGTGATTTTTCGGGTTTTATTCAAATTCTATCAATGATCTGGCATGATCCGATGGCCAAAAAACCAATTGATGAAGATCCAACGGTCCAAAATACTCCTGGCGATGATCAGGACTCTCGAAGCATGATTTGCGGCTAGATTTCATCTATCAACGCACGATCGGACGGTCAGAATTTAATCCGACCCGATCTGGGCTGATATGCATCCGATTTTGATGATTTTTGGATCGTTGGATTCCTATTGAATGGCCAGATTTCACTAGGCTTACTAGAGTCATATCAGAGCTATTTTGATTCAAATTTTATTCAAATTTTTTTATATTTTGATAATTACAAAGGCTATTAGTCCCACATTGCCTTTAGAAAAAAATATCCAGCCCTCCTAGCTCTATAAAAAGGATTCCAGGCCTCCAAAAATGAACATCTCTGATCAAGATGAAGCTTTGGTGCAGAGCTAAGCCAGGCTATGGATTAAAGGCTGCTTCGAAGCAACGGGTGCCGAGAAGAAGAGCCGGGTTTCTACACCATCTTTTTGCCAATACCGATCTAAGATCAAAGATCAGGGTATTTTATTTTTTTTAAATTCTATGTATTTAAATTCTAAAATTTTAATTAATAAAAAAATTATTTTTGCACTTTAATTTCTTACTTTTTATTGTAATTTAATTTTTTACACTTTAATTATTATTTTTTTATTATAAGTAGATGCTAAGATCTAATTAGTAGATCTTAGTACCAAGTTTAAATTTTTGCATCTTTTAATTTTTATTTTTAATCTTCCAACTTCACTTTTAATTCTAAAACTCAAATTATTTTCTTTTTCTTTTTAAAAATCAAAGATTTCAAATCTAAAATACTACCTTCCCTGTGGATTCGATCCGACTCACTACTATCTATGCATTTTCAATGATTTTAAGAAGTTGGATTAAACTGATAAATACGGTGTCTTAACGACAATATCGCGATCCTATCAAGTTTTTAGCGCCATTGCCGGGGAAGGCATGGATATTAAATTTTTGATCTCTTTGATTTTTCTATAATAAATTATAATAAAATTTTATTTCTTATAAATATTGCTTGCTAATTTTTTTATTATTTTATAGAAAAAAAATTAAGAACAAAAGAATCAGAAGTTTTGCTTGGTGAGATCAATCCTAACCTCTAGTTCTCTTTTTTTATTTTATTTTATTTTTAAATTAATTTTAAAAAATATTTATTTAAATTTAATTAAAAATCTCATGATAAGATTAAAAATCTTAACTGCTTAGAGCATGCATCATATTAGTTTTATTTTTATCTTTATTTTTATTTTTATTTTTTTTGATGATTGCTGGAGGTAAGATAAGCCTTTCAGAATATAATTAGTTGCATGCATCTAGTTTAAATTGCATAAAATCCTTTGATTGAAATTTTTTTTTCATGCATATCCATATTAAACCAAATTAAGGGCACAACCTAATTAAATAAGATAAGATGGGGATTTGATCACCCTTGGCCCACAAATAACCAACCAGCATCCTGCATTGACCTAAGCCTTTAATTTTAAAATTAATTAGACATCAGCCCTAGGAACTTGAGCTCAATAGGATAAGAAATCCTAAGAGTTGAATCGGATTAGGATAAGTCAATTTGACTGGTGTCTAGAAAAATGGTTCAGGGACGACTGGATCCGAAGGAAGGTGGTTTCTAATTGATTCCGTTCGCTTACCTAGCCAAGTACAATTGGTGTCTAAGGCAAGCAACGGGGGGACTCCACGATCTTACACTTACCTGGCCAGTTGATTGGCTAATCCTACACTTGGAGGGCTTGAAGGTGACCTTGGCGTAGGAGCTGTCTAGATCTAGGACAACCTTTGTCAGAATTGATTGACCAATTGATTGCTAACCAATATTAAATCTAATTAACTAATTCTTCTCTTTCTTCTTAGTTCTAGGACTCCTTAGGACCTCTTCTTTAGAACTCTTTCTTTCTTTCTTCTTTATCTCTAAAATAAATAAAATAAAATAAAATAAATTAAATTACTAAAAATATTAAAATTAATAATTAATTTAAATTAAATTAAAATTAACAAATAAAATAATTTTTTTAAAAAATAATTTTTAATATAATAAAATAATAATAATAAAATAATAAAAAAAATAAAATAAAAAAAATCTAAATTTTTTTTTGAACCACACGTTAGGGTTGCACTAATACATGCACGATAGGAAATCACTTTTTCTAATTTAGTTGAATTTAATTGAATGGTTGATTCACATTAAACCTAATAATCAAATGGCTAATATGAATCTAATAGTCCAAAAATTAGATAAAGTTGACCTTCTTGCTCAGAAATTAGATCAACTCCTAATCCTAGGTCAACAATCTCCTGTACAATTCACATAATCTTCTAATTATCAAGAGACTTATTCAATCTATGCTAGTCCAACCCATCATGTGAGTAAATGTCCTATGACTACACAGTTTTCATATTTTATTCAAGAACAAGTTCAAGCTGCTTAAGGATACTCCAAATTAATTAATGACCCATTTTTAAATTCATATAATTCAGATTGGAGTAACATTAATTTTTCTTGGACATCCCAACAGACTCAGGCTCATATCCAAATTTTACTTGAGCAAAATTATCAAAATAGATCCCAATATCAAAATTATGCCTATAATAATGGTCAGCCTAGTCAGTTTATCCAGCCATCATATTATAATCATCCCTCATACCCACCTTCTCAACAGACCAATCTAGCTGATGATAGATTTAACCAACTTCAATAATTGATTCTAACTCAACAGCAATCTATCGCCAGACTAGAAACTCAAATAGGATAATTAGTTGAGTCTAACAGGAGGAGAGAACTAGATCAACTATCGAACCTACCAATTTCAAACAACCCATCTAATGTCCACCAATCATTTGGACCAAGTTATCAATTTAATGTCTCACCTAAGAATCCCCAATTTGAGAATGCCAGAGGAACTGGTTAGTACTGAGATTAATCATATAGAAGAACCCAAGCCAAGAATTAGTATTGATGCTAGTTCTAGTTTAAATGAGATAAAAATAGGGAAAAAGAGAATAGATGATTTATCCGAGACTTATAAACCTAATGTCCTATTCTCTTTAACCCTAGAAGCTGGTGCTTCTTACAAAAATCAAGAGGCATATAATGAAATATCAATGGAGTTATCTAAGCAAAATCATATTAATTTACCTCCAAAATTAAAACAGCCTTTAGTCACCATTCCAGCACCCATTGAATCAAACTTAACTCCTAAAACTCCATTCATGAGTATTTTAGAAAAACAAATAGGAGAAATTCTTAATAAACATGGGTCTGAGAATAAAATCATAAATTATATCTCTAAAATTAATAGTGAATATATCAATAATGAGATTATAAATCATCTTTCTGAGATTGGCAATCCAAAACTATTAGAATTTATCAATCCAATATTCAACACAGGATAGTGAGCTGCATTGTGTCTGGCTGAAGACGATAAACTTAGCGCTTGTTGGGAGGCAACCCAATATTTAGTTTTTATCTAATTTATCTTTTTAGTTTATTTTTTTTAAGATAATTTGAATAAGTTGGAGGGAGAGCTCAAATTTTCAAAGGCATGTGCTGGACCAAAAATATACTGAGTTAGGTGTATTCTTCTATGTTCTTTATTACACCCTTTATTTTTTCTTCTCCATTGAGGACAATGTCGATTAAGTTAGGAGGAGAGAAAAATAAAAATTTTAAAATTTTGAGTCCTCAAAAAAGTTAGTATTTAGTATTTAGATACCTGATTATGCTTAAGAATCGAATTAAACTAAGAATTTTTAAAAAAAATTGATGCACAAATTAGAGAATCTATGAGATATTAAGGAATCAAGTATTAAGAAAATTCAATAAAGAGTTAAATCTAGAACATAAAAAGTTTTTCCTTGGAGCATTTCTAATTATTTCTATTAAGCATCAAAGAAAAGTCTACTTTTTATAGGCTTGTGTAGGGTAACTATACGTTTCTTCATATAACAAATTTATTTTAATAAAATAGTTTCCAAGTACTTCTCACTAAGTAACCGGGCCTTTTTGCCAAAGCAAGCATTGAGTTTCGCATCAAAAGATGGGAAGGGCAAAGAAGCTCGTTGTAAAGCTAGTCTTAACTCGTAGCCTATTTGATTCGAGCTAATAAGCCCGAGGGGTATTCTATACTTAGTGCCCTGAAGCCAACTGGTTTGAGAGTCATTAGCTCAAGACTCGCTACATGGATCAAATAGAAAGCTTAAGGAGTTAAGATACTTAATAGTGGTACAACGTTAAAAAAAAAAAAAAAAAAATATTGGTTTTCCATTGAGTAATTGAGTTTCGTTGCCTAAGTAAGCAATGATATTCGTGTCAAAAAGTAGGCAATGTGAAAAAAAAATTAATAAATAAAGGATGAAAGTACCAATACACTTGTCTATGTGAAAGTTTAGACAAATCAGAGATAAAGGTAGGATAATTTAGAAAAAATTCTAAAAAATTTAATGTTCTCTACTTAATTTTTCTATTGATAAGTATTAATACCTCAATGATATGTCTCATTTAAGCTCTACTGAATATCAATGGTCATTTTGAAAATTGCTTAGGTAAAATTCGAAATACTAAAGTTAAAAGGTATTTAAAAACTAAATTCTTTCTTTACTCGAGGATGAGCAAAGCTTAAGTTGGAGGGTGTGATAAGCATCATAAATTCATCAATAAAATTATTAATTTATTAATTAATTTATATTAATTTTTAATAATTATTAATCAATTTATATATAATTTTTGAAAAATTCATATTTTTATTAATTAAAAAATTAATTAAAAAATAATAAAAATTAAAAAATAAAATTTTATTATCAATAGAAAGAGCTCATTTTTTTTATCATAATAAAATAAATTTCAAGTAAAACAGAGCTAAAACAAAAAAGATATAAATTTTTAAACATAAAATAAATAAAAATTAACTAAAAAAGAAAATGGCTCAGTCGGCTCCGTAAGCCGAGCCACCAAGCCAAGACAAGCCATCAAAGCCGACTCAGCCATTTAAGCCATCAACCGATCCATGATCCAGGCGTGGACCGCCAGCTCAGCAGAAACCGACGAATCAGAGATTGCCATGTGGCGGACCTAGACCCTTAAACAGTCCATAGAAATTTATCGCGGCTCATAGGGTAGTTTGGTCTTTTCACCTAGTGACAAGAGCGCTGATTGGCTATGGTGTGTGGTGTGGCCGGTCCACGCGGTCCATGGGATCAGTAATTGCATGATTGAATGGCTGCGGTTGATTACGGTCAAGATCGGACGGTGGTGGTGATTTTTCGGGTTTTATTCAAATTCTATTAGTGATCTGGCACGATCCGATGACCAAAAAACCAATTGATGAAGATCCAACAGTCTAGAATACTCCCAACGATGATCAGGACTCCCGAAGCACGATTTGCGGCCAGATTTTATCTATCAACACCTGATCGAACGGTCAGAATTTAATCCGATCCGATCTGGGCTGATATGCATCCGATTTTGATGATTTTTGGACCGTTGGATTTCTATTGAATGGCTAGATTTCACCAGGCTTACCAGAGTCATATCAGAGCTATTTTGATTTAAAATTTATTCAAATTTCTTTATATTTTGATAATTACAAAGGCTATTAGTCCCACATTGCCTTTAGAAAAAATATCTAGCCCTCCTAGCTCTATAAAAAGGATTCCAGGCCTCCAGAAATGAACATCTCCGATCAAGGTGAAGCTTTGGTACAAGGCTAAGCCAGGCTATGGGTTAAAGGCTGCTTCGAAGCAATGGGTGCCGAGAAGAAGAGCCAGACTTCTACACCATCTTTCTGCCAATACCGATCTAAGATCAGAGATCAGGGTATTTTATTTTTTTAAAATTCTATGTATTTAAATTCTAAAATTTTAATTAATAAAAATTTTATTTTTACACTTTAATTTCTTAATTTTTATTGTAATTTAATTTTTACACTTTAATTATTATTTTTTTATTATAAGTAGATGCTAAGATCTAATTAGTAGATCTTAGTACCAAGTTTAAATTTCTGCATCTTTTAATTTTTATTTTTAATCTTCCGACTTCACTTTTGATTCCAAAACTTAAATCATTTCTTTTTTCTTTTTAAAAATTAAAGATTTTAAATCTAAAATACTACCTTCCCTATGGATTCGACCTGACTCACTACTATCTATGCATTTTCAATGATTTTAAGAAGTTGGATTAAACTGATAAACACGGTGTCTTAATGACAACATCGCAATCCTATCAGTAATCATTCGATTCAAGTCCAATATGAAAAGCTAAATAGAAACTCTTTCTATTATTTCACTCTGCCATGGCCATGGGCTTCAGGACTTGATTCTCATGATCATCATAGGGTTGCTCCTCTACCATTGAGGTAGATAGATTCCATCTTGATGCTATCCAGTTCCTACAATAAATATGCTATAGCCAACATACACCTCAGGGTTTCGAATGGCTAGGAGACCGAATAATGGTGTAGTCAAACTATAACACCCTCAAGATGAATTATCGATGCATCTCAGATCAAAGAACCAGACACACTACTGCAACATCGAGTCAGTCATTGACGAGAAGGTAGACTCCCTAATGACTACTCGAGATGGTCACGCTCAGTGCCCTTGTTCTCTAACGAGTACCTATATTCTCACTCTGGTGTCACCATACCGTAGACTCAAGACTCATCTACTAAAGAGAAGCGATTGTACACCAATCTTTCGGATCAATCACCATCCTCGTGATGATCCTATGGTCGGAAGCATTTTATGAGTTAATAATGATTATTCATGTTTTAAATTTTCAACTCTTGAAAATATAAATTATCATTATCATTAACTCAAAGGATGTATCACAGACACTAAATACACATATGTGATAGAAAATAACCCATTTTATTGATTATAGTCAAAATTACAATTTTGCCCCTAGAAGTGTATTACAAGTGTCAACCAATTTTGGCTTCTAGGGCACGTATATCTAACAATACTCATATCCTTCGCAAGCAACTCTTGATAGTTGAGAGCTCCGTAATTGGATTACGTTTAGTGAAATATACCCTTACACTTCACCTGCGTGCCATTCCAGTGCTTCATACTTCTTGGTTAAGAGGACAACCAACATATATGACATACAACAACCTACACTCGATATATTGTCATCCTAAATAACAACATATCATTTGATCATGAACAAGTTTAAAGACTAAATAATAAATCCTTCTTTGTCAAGTCTAAATAGTCCTAAGGATTTCATTATATAAGAGTTCATTACAAAAAAATGCATAAAAATGATAAAGAACCAAAATAATTATTTTATTCATTAAAAATTTAAGTATATTATTATAATTAGCTCAACCGTCTACAACCTAGATGATTGGCTTTAGGATATAATTTTCAATAACTCCTACTTAGACTAAAGTCATTCAGAACAGTATCGAATACCCATCTTTCATTTATGATTGTTGAACTCTTTGATTTTGAGGACTTTAGTAAATGGGTCAGCCACATTCTTCTTTTCATTGATCTTCTAAAAATTGACGTCATCTCACTCCACGATCTCTCGTACAAGATGATAGCGATACAGAATATGCTTGGTGTGTTGATGTGCCTTCAGCTCCTTCGCTTGAGCTATGGCTCCAGTGCTGTCACAGTCAAGCAGAATCGGACCATCCAAGAAGGGTGCCACTCCCAACTCATCGATGAACTTTCATAGTTATACAGCTTTTGCAACATCGGATAAGGCAACATACTTCGCCTCACATACAGAATCAGTCATGTTATGCTGCTTGAAACTTTTCTAGCAAACCGCTCCACCATTTAGGATAAATATATAACCTGACACACTCTTACTATCATCATGATCTAACTGAAAATTGAAATCAGTATATCTCATAAGTTTCAAGTCAGCATCTCCATAAATGAGCCACTAGTCCTTAGTATTTTTCAAATACTTCAGGATTGTCTTTACAACCTTTCAGTGATTCTCATCCGGATCAAACTGGTATCTACTCACTATCCCTAAGGAGTATGCCATATTCAATCTCGTACATATCATGGCTATATAATAGAATCTACTATCGAAGCATATGGTATTCTACTCATACACTCTCTCTCTCTTAAGAAGTTATTGGACAATCCCTCTTGAAGAGAGAAATCCCATAGCCTATCAAGAGATAGCCTTTCTTGGAATTCGTCATACTAAACCTTTTCAGCATGATATAAATGTACGTGGACTAAGAAGACCCAAGTAATCTTTTAGATCTATCTTTATAGATCTTCATTTTCAGGATGTAGGAAACTTCTCTCAAGTCCTTCATGAAGAATTACGATGATAGCCAAACCTTTATTCCTTGTAGTGTAGAGATGTCATTCTCGATTAAGAGAATGTCATCCATATACAGTACAAAAAATACTATTACAAAACCATCAGCCCATTTATAGATACAGGATTTCTCTCCATTCTTAACAAAGCCATACGTTCTGATCATTTTTTCAAAATGCATGTTCCAACTCCGCGATGCCTGCTTCAATCCATAAATGGATCTTTGAAGCTTGCACATCTTGGACTCGTCTATGGATATGAAACCCTCGGGCTGTATCATATACTTCTCTTTATCAATCTCTCCATTTAGAAAATCTATCTTCACATTGATTTACCAGATCTCATAGTCTAGGTATGCCGCTATCGTAAGCATGATTTGAATGGACTTGAGCATTGCCATCAGAAAAAATGTCTCATCATGGTTAATACCATAATGCTGACGATATCTCTTGACAATCAGATGAACTTTATAGGTCTCCACCTTCCCATCTCTATTCTTTTTCTTTTTAACAATCTACTTATACCTAATGAATTTTATCCCTTTAAGTGGATCAACCAATGTCTATACACTATTGACCTTCATGGACTCCATTTCAAATTTCATGGCTTCCAGCCACTTATCAGAGTCGGTCCTCTACATGGCATCCATGTAGGTGATTGGATTCTCGTCGTTCTCATCAAGTTTAATAGAGTCACCATCCTGGACCAAGAAATCATAGTATCTATCTGGTTGATGCGGTACTCTACCAGATCTTCTCAAAGGTGCATCTTCAACAGGCTCTGGGTTTGATCTTATCAAATCTAGTTTTGTAGGTTCACTACAATATATCGGTTTTTCCATCTATTGAACTTTACTAAGTTCAACATTAGAGGCATTAGTTTCTTCCATAAGAAACTTTTTTTTCAAAAAGATTGCCCTATTGCTGACCAACATCTTTTATTCTTCAATAAGGTAGAAGTAATAACCCTTAGTTTTCTTGGGGTACCCTATGAATAAGCACTTATCAAACCTAGATCCAAGCTTTTCTAGCTGCAAATGTTTGACATAAGCCAGACATCCTCAAACCCTAAGATGAGAGAGTATTGACCTACGTTCAGTCCATATCTCATATGAAGTCTTTGCAACAGACTTGCTTGGAACATTGTTTAAAACAAAATAAGCAGTCTCAAGTGCATACCCCTAGAAAGAAATAGGCAAACTCATAAATCCCACCATGGACTGAACCATATCCAACAAGATTCGATTCCTCCTTTCAGATACACTATTATGCTGTGGTGTTCAATGATGAGTCCATTGTGAAAGAATTTCATTCTTTCCTAAATATATCAAAAAATCATTAAAAAGGTATTCACCTCTTTGGTCTGATCGAAGAGTTTTAATATTTCTCCTAAATTATTTTTCTACCTCATTTCAATATCGTTTGAACATTTCAAATGAATTGAATTTACTCTTCATAAGATAGACGTACCTGTATCTAGATAGATTGTTAGTAAATGTAATGAAGTAGTAGAACCCATCTCTAGCACATGTATTTATAGATCCATATATATCAGTATGTACTAGACCCAGAAGCTTAGTGCCCCATTCATCCTTTCCAATAAAAGATGATTTGGTCATTTTACCAAGAAGGCAAGACTCATAAGTAGTCAATGATTCATAATTATCGATGTCAAAGATATGCTTCATAACTAACCTGTTAATCTTATTCTTATTTATATGATCGAGCCTACAGTGCCAAAGATAAACATCGATGATATTATTTAGTTTCAGACATTTATTTGACGTATACATTACATTAATAGGCTATAATAATATATAAATATCATTTCTTAATTGTTCTTACATTACTGTAACATCATTCATAATGATATCATAATAATTTTTTATTAACAAAATAATAATCATCTTGGGTCAAAAGTCCAATATATATTATGTTCATCATAAAAAATGGACAATAGCGACAGTCACTTAAAATGACATTACTAATTTTGAAAACAAGCTCAAGAGTTTTTAATGCTCGGACTAAAACTTTACTTTCATCCCTAACATTAAGAAATCTATCATCGTTCTCAAATTTTCTACCAATTTGAAATTCATGTAGCGAATTGCATATGTGAACTAGACTCTCGGTATCTAATATCTAGGTAGATGTATCATAAACAGAGAAATTATAAGGTGTTATCATATAACAATCTTGACTAGTAACCATTTGCTGATTTCTTCTGTTCAATCTATTCGGATCAAGTGGATAATTTCTCTTTAGGTCTGCCTAATTATGGTCAACACTAGACTCCTCATAATTAGATCCTAAAAGCTTATCACTATCCAATAATGAATGGAGCAAACTTACACTAGCCATTCTATTTATCTAAAAGAAAAATATGAAATCTTATTAGTACTTAAATTAATTAATCCTAAAGACTTAAACTTTAGTCTAAAGGTTCTTCCATTATTTTAATGAATTGGTAGCCTCTACCTCCAATTCGAAGAATTACATTAATTTCTTAGTGGGTACTAGAATCCATATAGACTACAAACGGGCCCGAGGAAAACTCTGACTAACCCATGTACATCTATAGATAGGTTCATAACTAATTATTTTTCTAAATAATTTTTAGTAATTAGATTTTACCCCAGAAGCTAATTTAGTAGGTTATGGTCTCCACTGAAAAGATCTGGTTAGGTCCAATCATTAACATGATTGAGTTTGGTGCATCAAACCAATGATGATCAGGCCTGAGGAAAGCTCTGGCTAACCTGATCACCATTAAGAGAGTGTGACCTAATCATCATATGATGGATAGTAATTTCAATATCCAAATGAACACCAAGTATAAGGCACCTCCAATGTCCACTTAGAAAATTAGATACATTACTATTTATCTTAATGGAAAGCTATGACTCAGTTATCGCTATAACTTAGTCATTTTTAAGGATCTAATAATTTAAAAAATTTAGGTTACATCTGAATTAAGGATAGAAAGGACACGGATCAACTCCTACTGACTTCAAGTCAAATCCTCCTACCAAGTCAAATCCTCCTACTGACTTCACCAAGTCAAATCCTCCTACTGACTTCACCAAGTCAATAGGTTAGGATTAGGATCAATATAGGTCCATGGGCACCTAATTCAGCCTTACTGATTGAAATCAGTCAAACTAATTCCTAGTGATATGAGTCAACTCGAATCACCAAATGATCTAATCAAATCCTAATCGACTGTGTCAACTAAGTAAGTGAGATCAGTGGAAGGGATATGCCATTAACTCATCAAAGATCGAATCAGTGTGAGTAGCTCCCAATTAAAAACCATTGATCTTGACTGCTAAACTTATCTTAGACACCAACCGATTAATTAGGTTCAATCTAATCAACCTAGTGATTACGGACTCGACCGCATAGCCATGAATAAAGTCCATCTTGATCTTTATTAAAGACATGGACTCGTCCAACTACAACTATTAAAGTTGAATCTAGAGAATCCTTAACCTAATCTAATTCAACATTTAGTTAAATTTGATAAATTTCTCTAAATTAGTCCATTCTTCAACTAACCTTAGGTCTAACTCAAGTATTGGACCTAATTCATCTAACCCATAACCCACAGCTTATGCAAATGTCTTAGAATCTTTAATTTACAATTCTAGATCCTATGAGACAACACTTAATCTTTTATTAAGTTTTTAAGCTGATGGGTCAGGATTTGGCATTTCAAAAATAATTTTTAAATTTTAAAAAATTTTTATTTTTTGTTCACTAAATGGATTGACTCATTTCAAAATTGGGTCAGCTCATTTCATAAATAGCAACTTATTACTAGTTTTATAATAGAAAATAAAATATAATTAAACCATGAATCTATTTGGATCTAATCTAACATATTCATATTTAATTATTAGATGAAAACTATTTTAATAATAAAAATTCTTTCACTATTTTTCTTAATGAATGAGTTTACAGTAGCATTCCTACCACCATAATGGATCCCTAGTGAATGGGAGGAGATGGCCTTTAAACCATACTTATCCCTTATGATCGGATGGCTTGGTGGCTCATTCATCCTCGATTACTAAGATATCTAGATCTAACATATCAAATATGTAAGCATTTAATTTTCTAATTATATATTAAAACATGTCAAGCAAACCTTGCTCTGATACCATTGTTGAAAATCAAGCAGGATTAAAGCATGCATTTTCAAAAAATTTATTATAGTGAAAGTTGAAATTAATCTGTTATTAATTCTATACATGCTATGATCAAATTATAAAACCCTACTTAGGATCTAGACATGCTAATATGTATTAGAAAATTTAAATATGATCGATCAACAAATCATATTTGCTGATGGACTTGTGTTCAGAATACAATATCTGTGCGCGGATAGATGATCTACATTATCCTAATCCATCAGAAGAATCCCTAGCACCACACTATAGTTGCACACTTATTCGGCCTCTATGGTTGGTCCATACGAAGCTTCTAGTCCCAACTAGCTCCATCTGAGTGCTAGCTCCTTGCTGGAGCCTTCGACGATTGATCTTCGTTGATCCGATCGATGATCTTGTTCTCGATATCCTAGATGCTCCAGAAGACTAGACGACATACTTCAGAGGATGATGAGATAGTGGTGAAAATTTGGAAGTGATCGGGCACTCACAGCGCTCGATCTCTCCACCCGAACCTAGGGACCAAACCCTAGGGTTTCACACACCTGAAAACCTTGACACCCGGAAATCCTCTCATTTCCTCTCTCTTTGGAATTTTCTCATGAAATAAATTTTCATGGGAGAAAAACTTTTCTATCTCCTATACACCCACTCCTAAAAGTCTTTTGAATAGGCATCCAAAGAGAAATAAAAAAGAAGAAAAGGCATAAGAAAAATAGGTGCAAAAGGGTTTCTATCCTTTGAATTTTCTCTCACACAAAAATCTAGCGCACCAACCCTCTAGAAGTCTCACCCAAAAGGATTCTTCCCCTCTCTCGTAGCCTTACCCCTCTCCATGCATGCATAAAAAAATCTGACCTTTTATTGGTGACAAAACAATGGGAAAGCCGCATGGAGTGGATAGGTTAGGAGTGGTTGAACTCATTTAAACCAAACTCAAGTATTTGAATTTCAATGGAAGTCTATCCATTTCCAATGCCTCTATTAGGTGGATGACAAGCAGAAGGACTCTTCTTCTACACTACTCTTAAAAATTTCCATGAAAAAATCATGTAACAATTTATGGAGCGTGGAGATAAGGATGAGAGATAGTTAGAAGGTTTTAACCAAAGCAACCAACTCAAGTTGAATTCAAAATTCAACTTAAATTTGAACTAGTCCAACCCTTGGACTAGGACAAAAGTAGATAAGAGAGAAGGCACACATCTCTTTCTAGTGTGGGAAACTCTCATGTGAATTCATAATTTGCGTGAAGAATGGCATGGGTCAAAGCAGGGTGGCGTAGGAGAAAAGGATTTGAAATTCAAACTTTATTTGACTTGGTCCAAATTGGTATCAACCAAACCAACTAATCTAGATCCAAATAGACCAGGTTAAATCCAACCAAATTATGCTTAATCTAATCTAATAAAATTCTAATCAAATTTTTAATTAATTAGATCCAAGTCTTAATCAAATCAGAATAGAATCTTCCATAGTGATTAGGTCATCACATAACCTAATTGGGTCAAACCCAATCGAATTGAATTCAATCAAATTTGTTCAAATCCTCATCACTTAATCAAATTGAGCTAATCAACAATCTAATTATAAATTAATCCTTCAATAATACATAAAGTTCCAATCGGATGGATGGTTGGGCAATAGAGTCCTATCAACATGAAACTTTTGATCGAAGAATTCTAAACCAGTTAGACTCTTGAATCCAATGTTTCAAATGAATAAAACTCATGATCACAGAGTCCTAAACTAGTGAAACTCTTAATCAGAGCATTCTAGATAAGTAAAACTCAGAGTTTCAGTCCAGTGAAACCCATAAAGAGTCCCAATCCAATGGGACTCCTGGTTACAGAGTTCCAATCTAGTGGGACTCTCAACCATAGAGTTCCAGACCTTTGGAACTCTTCATCAGTCATCAGATTAGATAGAAACTCCTATTGTGTGTGACTCCATAGGTTCGAATCCTAAGCCAGTAACATAAAAATTAATTTTCTATACCAATCGATGTAATCACCTAATAATGGTACCTGACATCTGGATAGATCGAATAGTCACAACATAACATCGACGAACCTATGGCATATGGTTACCATATAATTCATCCTCCTGACCTCAATGCTCAAAAGATGACCTAGGGTTTAACTATCAATCTTGAAAAATCATCAATAGCGTATTTCAAAATTTAGTGTCCATCGAATGGACCACCCCGGTTGAAGTTTTGCTAAATTGAAATACAATGATGTACTTGCTCCAACACTTAGAGGGGTCAATCCCATCTTGACTCATACACCAACTTCATAAGTACTTGACTGCATCCAGTAGTATTTTATTATTGAATTAAAAATTTAGATAGTCTGATACCTAAGTACAGTGAGTTGCTTGCAAGCTACTGTGGTGATCTCAAGTCTAAGAGATACTTATATCCATATCCTTCATGGGCAACTCTAGATAGTGAAGGAGAAATTCTAATTTTTTGGATCAGATTTGTTCAGATCTGATTGGATCAAGAGAGATATTTTAAAAATTTCTCTTATGAATCTAGATCAGATCTGAGATGTTTCAGATCTAATTTTATAAATCTAATAAATAAAAATAAAAATAAATTTAATTTAATTTAATTTATATCTTGATGTTGGGTAATCAGATTATTCTTTGATGATCCTGCTGTTTGCCTGAGGTTCTGGATCTAGCCATGCAAGCACCTGACCCCTATCGGTATCCACTTAGGCTGGATCTGAAGATCTTCTCTTTCTTTATCACCTCTTCAAATATCAGATTTGGATCTAATTTAGAGAATCTTTAAAACTCCTTTCGAAGATCTACAGTCATCTTTGCAATAGTGCTGCCTTCTTCCTTTCTCATCACCTTTCTCATGCCTGGATCGCATCAAACTGGAGCCCAAATCTCCTTGGGTGTGGAGAGGAGAGGGAGGACCAGAAGATGGCATGGAGGAGGGAAAGGGACAGCCTTAGGACATGGGCTAAGAGAAAACTCTATTAAAGTTAGGCACAGATAGGGTTTATATAGATCCTACTACGCCAAGCAGTGCCACATCATCCTGGCCAATCACGTTGCTTCGTGCAATCAGATCTAAATCTGATTGATGGGATGACATCACCTGATCCAATCAGATGAGAGCCCTCTCAATTCATCCTTAGATGGCACCTAAGACTAGTCAAAGTCTATTCCTAGGCGCTACCTAAGTAGAATCCAAGAAGCAACCTAGAGTCCCATCTATATGGGACTCCAAGCATCCCTATCCATGGGCGCATGCCTCCCTAGGCATGCACCCCCTTCTTTTCAATTTCTAGCAAGGGGACAAGTCTCTATCTACTCTCCTATGGGTGCATGACACATGGGTAGATGTCTAAGTGTCAAAGGTCAACGTTTGACCAAAGTCAAAAGACAAGAATTAGTAGGTGACAGAAAATAGTAGGTATTATCTCAAATTTATCTCATAAATTAAGATAACCCTTTTCTGATCTAGACAAGCTTCAGTTAGACCAAGTAAAGATACCTGAGTGAGCATAAACACATTTGGCTCAGTCGAGACAACTTTTAATGATAGTAGAAGGAGAATGTTAGGCTCAATCGTGTGCTAGCATGATTTTCTTGAACCTAATTGAATCTTATTCAAATCAATTTGAACTAGATTAGTCCAATTGATGATATCCAGATCCAAATCCTTGTTTGTGTGATCTAGTTAGGTTCAGTTCTATATAGTAATGGCACATGTCGCGATCTCTATCATCGACATGATCGAGACTCCTTTCGATGGATCAGAACTCTTCTGATTCAGACAACTAGAATGATTGATAATCTAAATCATTCTAATTGCTCCCAAAATCCACCAGCAACATCTAGCAGTATATGGTGGTAACCAATCAAAATTGAACATAAATCTCTCAGTGCAGCTACCTATGTATTAAGTTCTTCTATCTTGAGCCTCGATCAGATTAGGAGTAAGGTGAACTCGTCAAACTCTAATTCTATCATATGATTTAACCATTCGATTCAAGTCCAATGTGAAAACTTTAATAGAAACTCTTTCTATTATTTCACTCTGCCATAGCCATGGTCTTATGGACTTGATTCTCATGATCCTCATAGGGCTGCTCCTCATCCACCGAGGTAGATAGATTCCCTCTTGATGTAATCCAATTCCTATAATGAACATGCTATAGCCAACATATACCTTAGAGTTTCGAATGGCTAGAAGACCAAGTCATGGTGTAGTCAAACTATAACACCCTCAAGATGAACTGCCAATGCACCTCAGGTCAAAGAACCAGACATACCACTATAGCTTCAAGTCAGTCATCGATGAGAAGGTAGACTTTCTTATGACTGCTCGAGGTGGTCATGCTCAATGCCCTTATTTTCTAATGAGTACCTATACTCTCACTCTGGTGTCTCTACACTATAGACTCAAGACTCATCTACTATAAAGAAGTAATTGTACACTAGCCTTCTGGATCAATCACCATCCTCATGATGATCCTACGGTCGGGAGCATTTTATGAGTTAATAATGAAAATTCATATCTTAAATTTTCAACTCTTGAAAATATGAATTATCATTTCCATTAACTCAAGGGATGTATCATGGACACTAAATACACATTTATGATAGAAAATAACTCATTTTATTATTTATAGTCAAAATTATAATTTTGCCACTAGAAGTGTATTACAAGTGTCAGCTAATTTTGGCTTCTAGGGCACACATATCTAACAAACTTCCACTTGACCTAAAGCCAATTGACTATAAATCTAAATTCCATCTTCTTAAGGTGGGCTTCGATCTTCAGCTAGCCCAATGGCTTTGTAAGTGGGTCTGTCGCATTGTTTGTAGAGTCGACTCTCTTGACCTCGACGTAACCCTTCTCGAGGTAATCACGAATGAGGTGGTATCGCCGCTCGATGTGCTTAGATTTTTAGTGAAACCTCAGCTCCTTAGCTAAAGCTATGGCACCATTGTTGTCGCAGTATAGAGGAATGGCATCACTTCGATCTCTGTGGCAAACTTCTTGTACTAGAATGCCTTCTTTGCAGCTTCTGACACAGCGATGTATTCTGCTTCCATGGTAGAATCCGCTATCATAGTTTGCTTGGAATTCTTCCAACTGACAGCACCACCATTACACTCAAATAGACTTCTAGATGTCGACTTTCGATCATCTACATCGGACATAAAATCCGAGTCTGTATATCCCTGGACTTGGAGTTCTCCATTACCAAAGACCAACAACATATCCTTAGTTCTTCTCAAGTACTTAAGGATACATTTCACAGAAGTCCAGTATTCTTCATCTGGATTCGACTGATATCTGCTCGTGACACTCACAGCATGGGCTATATCAGGTCGTGTACATAACATGGCATACATGAGGCTCCCTATTGCTGAAGCATAAGGGATCTTGCTCATGCATTCTATTTCCTCAGGTGTGCTAGGGCACATCTTCTTGGAAAGATGAATACCATGTCTGAAGGATACTAATCCCCTCTTAGAGTTTTTCATGCTAAACCTCTTTAGCACTTCCTCTATGTACATCTTCTATGAAAGTCCTAGCATCCTATTCGGTCTATCTCTATAGACCTTAATTCCTAGAATAAAGGATGCTTCTCCTAGGTCTTTCATGGAGAATTCTTTGGATAACCATATTTTAACTATGGTCAACATGGGAATATCATTCCAATAAGGAGGATATCATCCACGTACAATACGAGGAAGACAACAGCACTCCCACTGACCTTTTTGAAGACACATGGTTCCTCATTTTTTGATGAAACCAAATAATTTGATCACATCATTGAAAATGAGTATTCCAGCTCTTGAGATGCTTGCTTAAGTCCATATATGGACCTTTGCAGCTTGCATACCTTGTGATCAGTATCACTTGGATGTGAAACCTAGCGGCTGTTCCATATAGATATCTTTCCTCAAGATATCCATTTAAGAATGTCATTTTTACATCCATTTGCCATATTTCATAATCGAAATAGGCTGCAACAGCAAGCAATGTGCGAAAAATTTTAGCATAGCTACTGACGAAAAGGTATCCTGATAGTCAATGCCTTTCGTGCTGACTATAATCTTTTGCCACTAATCTAGCTTTGAATGTCTCCACATTCCCATCTGCACCAATCTTTCTCTTGTAGATCCATTTACACCCAATAGGTACTATACCTTCTGGTGGATCTACCAAGGTCCAGACTTGGTTTGAGTGCATCGAGTCAATTTCTGACTTCATTGCCTCTAACCATTTCTCATGGAGTCGATATCTGATATCACCTCGTTATAGGTTTTGGGATCATCACCATGAATCCCATTACCTACGAGGAACATTTTCTCTACTTCCTCTGAAATAGTACCTAAGTACCTCTCAGGGGGATGGAAAATTCTTTTCAATCTACGAGGTGGAGGAGGTAGTGATTGTATTGGCTCAACCTGATTTGGTTCCATTTGGTCCTTAGCTCATTGTTCTTGTGAGACTTTCTCATCAAGCTTGATCTACTTTCCAATGCCGCTATCTTGAATAAACTATTTTTCAAGAAAGATGGCATGTCGACTCATAATCATATTGTGATCTTCTAAAATATAGAAATAATATCCTAATGACTCTTTAGGATATCCTATAAATCGAGCTCTAAAGGATCTAAAGTCTAACTTGTCCGCTTGTTGTCTTTTGACATGAGCCGGACAATCCCAAATTCTGAGATGACTCAGACTTGATTTCTTACCATGCCATATCTCATACGGTGTGGTAGGAACGATTTTAGAAGAAACCCTATTCAGTAAATATATTATAATTAACAAAGAGTGTCTCCAAAGATAAATCAGAAAGGTCTGTGAAGCTCATCATGGATCGGACCATATCTAATAGGATCCGATTCCTCTATTTTGAAACTCCGTTGAGTTGAGGTGTTTCAGGTGGAGTCCATTGAGAGACTATGTCATTTTCTTGAGATAGTCTAAAAATTTTTGACTAAGGTATTCACCTCCTCGATCTGATCGAAGAATCTTAATGGATTTTTTAGTTTATTTTTCTACTTCATGTCTGAATTTTTTGAACTTTTCAAAAGCTTCAGACTTATGTCTCATAAGATACACATATCCATACCTAGATAGATCATCAATAAAGGTAATGAAGTAGACAAAATTGCCTCTAGTCAACACATCAAATGGGCCGCACACATCAGTATATACTAGGGCAAGAAGATCCGTGGCCCTTTCCCCATGTCCTACAAAAGAAAGTTTAGTCATTTTGCCATAAAGACAAGATTCATAAGTTGGATATGACTCAAAAGTCAACGAACTTAATAGCTCAATTTTTTCTAATTTGTTAACCCTATCTTCTGCTATATGACCTAGTCTTAGGTGCCATAGATACCTATCGTTTGGACTATCCATAGGTTGTTTCATGGCATTCATATTTTGCTCAATATTAAAAATAGATACATTAATATATAATTGGTAAAGATCATTAATAAGAAAATCACTTGCAATTTTATTTCTTTCATAAAGAATGTTACAATGGTCCTTAAGAAAACTAATTACATAGTCTTCTAGTGTTAGGCATGAAACAAAAATCAAATTCTTGCTTGTTGCAGGCATGTAATAATAGTCTTTTAAAACTAAGTCTAAACCCGATTGTAGTCGAAGAGGGTATGTTTCCACCACCACGATAGCAACTCCTACTCCATTTTTGATGAGTAGGATCATCTCACCATCCCTCAACCTCCTGCTATCCTCAAGACCCTGCATAGAAGTGCACAAATGTGCACTAGAACTAGAGTCAAGCATCCAACTGGATGCAGAAAAAATCATAAGGTTAGACTCAATAATGAGCATACCTCTAGAAGGATCTACCTCCTTCTTATTCTTCAGGGTGGTCAGGTAAGTAGGGCAGTTCTGCTTTCAATGACCGTCATTGTTGCAATGGAAATACTTTCCTTTGTCAGCGGCCTTCTTCTTCAGCTCTGCCTTTTTTCTTCTTTTCTCCTTCCATCTTCTACTTTTTCATAGACTTCTTCTTCTTTCCAAAAGACTTTCCCTTGAAAGAAGTCCGTTCCATAGCAAGCACTAAGCCTTTAGAACCTTTCATGGAAAGCTCAGCAGTAATCAGCATATTCATAAGTTCGGCCAGGGAATTTTGAAGTTTATGCATATGGTAGTTCATGATGAACTGCCCATATGCATTAGTCAAGGATTGCAGAATTATATCATTCTGCAGATCCAGGTCCAACTTCACTCCGAGCTTCTCAAGCTCTTCTAAGTTCTTGATCATTATCAGACAATGATCGTGGACTGATTGTCCATCATGCATTTTAGCCTTGAAAAGTCATTTAGTGACTTGATACTTGACTGCGCGACTCTGTTCACCAAACATCTCTTGTAGATGAGCCAATATTTGGTGGGCACTCCTGGTATCTTCATGTTGACACTGAAGTTCATCAGACATCGAGCCCAATATGTAATATCTGGCCTTGTTATCTTTGTCCATCCACTTATCAAGAGATGCTCTCTATTCAACGGATGGACGAGCTGGTAAGATGGGAGGATCCTGATCTAATACATGAGTTAACTTCTCAAAATCCAAAATAATTTTGAAGTTTCGAAGCCAATCTTTATAATTGGATCCGATCAGTCTATGAGTATCCAGGATACATGCTAGTGGATTGGATGCAGACATTTTCCTATAGAGAGTCAAAGTATCTAGTTAGATATTGTAATTAAGACTTAACCAATTTATTTAGAAATTTTATTTTTAAACAAATTAGCTTTCACTATTTTCTCGGATCCCTACACTCCCTCTATAGAGATGCAAAAATCTCCATGATTAATGATTTTTAGTGGGTGGTGCAGTCCTACCAATTGACTCATCAACTCACCTAGCAATTATTGGTGATGGGTCAGCCAATGAGTGAACAACTCTTGTTCAATGATTCTCTAATCATGGTGCACCCAAACTTGGTCTCTAATTCATGAATCTCACCATGCTTGGAATATTGATCCACTTCTTAGTTAAGTCAGACCCACCATTTGCATAAATTGGATTCCTAACTGAGTCTCTCACCATGTCCGAAATATTAAGCCTAATCCATCCTCTAGCCCATAGCATTCAATGCCTAATAGACTTAGTTACGTCTTTTCGATGCAACTGAACCACTATAACCAATCGAGAACAATCAACCTTGAGAAGGACCCGCACATCTATAATGGTGGAAGACCTTAGACTTAATCTTTTCTTAGGAAGATTTAATTTAGATCTCATTAAACTAGACTTGACATATTCATAACCATTATGACTAACCTAGTAGCATGGGTTAGCTTGGATTATTAACCACCACAGATCAGGACTGAGCCAATAAATATGGCTAGGTAAGTGAGACCGATGGAAGGGATATACCATTAACTCGACAAGAATGCATTCAAGTCGAGTAGCTCTCAATTAAAAATCAGTCGATCGTATCTGCGAAACTTACCTTAGACACCAAATTGTTGAGTCAGAATCAATTGGGTTAGCCTACAATCCAAACTCTAACCACTAAGCTTAATTAGGTCTTAACTTGATCAATCACTCATGTGACTCGATCTTGACCCAGACTTAATCCTATTAGGCTGGTCAATTTAAGCACTGTTGATCTCATCTAACCAACTCTTGATTCGGTTTGATCAATCGCTTAGACCTAATTGAGCTATCCAAGCCCGAACCCAATATTATAAATATATCTTAGATCTATAATTATTAATTTTAGATCTACTTAATATTTTATAATCTTAATTCTTAATTAAATTTAGGGTTCATAAACAAAATATGTATATTAAATCCTAGGATTTCAGGATCTAGGATTTTGCAGAAAGTAAGTTCTTAATTTTTGATTAAGGACGAATGCGCAGCACCCCTACACATCATAAGAACACCCCATCGAATGAGAGGAGAGGGCATTTAAATCCTACTTTGTTCTTATGATCGGACGGCCAAGGAGAACACCTTAATCAAAAATATACAAAACTACAAAACTAGTAGATCTACATCATATATCTCATATACAAAAATTAATCTAACTATAAACATATTTTGCATACATCTCATGTATCATATCATGCATATTTTTAGATCTAAATTATTCCATAATTATCTAAAAAATTAGATTTAAATTGATCATATCAAAATAAATTCTAATCTAGATAATTATGTAGAACTATTCTACAACTAGTCTAAACATGCATTCATCATATCTCATATGATCAAAAAATTAAATAATTTTATTTTATATTTTTCAAATCTTATTATAATAATTATAATATTAAAAAATAATAAATAAATAAATCTAAAATTATAATTTAATCAAATTAAATTATGAACATGCAAGACTATGTATAGAACAGTTCTATTTTACAACTGATCATGCATCTTGTAAAACTTAGATCTAAATTATTTAATTTTAATTTTTTTGATTTTAGATCTAATCACATCTCATGTGACATTTAAAATCTCTTATTTAATAGATCAAAAATAAATTTAAATTAGATTTAAATAATTTTTAAAATCTGGCTCTGATACCAGTTGAAGGAGAAATCCTATTTTTTCGATTCAGGTTCGTTCAAATCTGATTGGATCAAGAGAGATATTTCAAAAATTTCTCTTATAAATCTAGATTAGATATGAGATATTTTAGATCTAATTTTATAGATCTAATAAATAAAAATAAAAATAAATTAAATTTGATTTAATTTATACCTTGATGTTAGGTAATCAGATTACCCTTTGGTGATCCTGCTGTTTGTCTGAGGTTCTGGATCTAGCCATGCAAGCACCTGACCTCTACTGGTATCCACTTGGACTAGATCTAGAGATCTTCTTCTTATTTATCGCCTCTCCAAATATTAGATCTGGATCTAATTTGGAGGATCTTTAAAACTTCTTTCGAAGATCTACAGTCATCTCTGCAACAGTGTTGTCTTCTTCCTTTCTCGTCACCTTTCTCTTGCTTGGATCGCATCAAACTGGAGCCCAAATCTCCTTGGGCATGGAGAGGAGAGAGAGGACCAGAAGATGGCATGGAGGAAAGAGAGGGGCAGCCTTGGAGCATGGGCTAAGAGAGAACTCTATTAAAGTTAGGCACAGATAGGGTTTATATAGATCCTGCTGCGCCATGCAATGCCACATCATCCCGGCCAATCACATTGCTTCATGCAATTAGATCTAAATTTGATTGGTGGAATGATATCAGCTAATCCAATCAGATGAGAGTCCCCTCAATTCATCCTTAGATGGTGCCTAAGACTGATCAAAGTCTATTCCTAGGTGCCACTTAAGTAGAATCCAAGAAGCAACCTGGAGTCCCATCTATATGGGACTCCAGGCATCCCTATCCATGGGCGCACGCCTCCTTAGGCATGTGCCCCCTCCTTTTCAATTTCTAGCAAGGAGACAAGCCCCTATCTACTTTTCTATGGGTGCATGATACATGGGCAGATGTCTAAGTGTCAAAGGTCAATGTTTGACCAAAGTCAAAAGACAAGAATTAGCAGGTGACGGAAAACAGCAGGTATTACCTCAAATTTATCTCATAAATTAAGACAACCCTTTTCTGACCTGGACAAGCTCTAGTCAGACCATGTAAAGGTACCTGAATGAGCACAAACACATTTGGCTTAGTCAAGATAACTTTTAATGATAGTAGAAGGAGAACGTTAGGCTCAATTGTATGCTAGCACAATTTCCTTGAACCTAATTGAATCTTATTTAAATCAATTTGAATTGGATTAGTCTAATTGATGATATCCAGATCCAAACCCTTATTAGTATGATCCAATTAGATTTAGTTCTATATGATAATGGGATATGTCATCATCTTTATCATTGACATCATCAAGACTCCTTTCGATGGAACAAAACTCTTTTGATTTAGATAACTAGAATGATGGATCATCTAAATCATTCTAATTGCTCCCAAAATCCACCAGTGACACCTAGCAGTATATGATGGTAACTAATCAAAACTAAAAATGAATCTCTCGATGCAGCTACCTGTGTGATTAAGTTCTTCTATCTTGAGCCCCGATCAGATTAGAGTTAAGGTGAACTCGTCAAACCCTAATTTCTGTCATATGATTTAACCATTCGATTCAAGTTCGATGTGAAAACCTTAATAGAAACTCTTTCTATTATTTCACTCTATCATGGCCATGGGCTTATGGACTTGATTCTCATGATCCTCATAGGACTACTCCTCATCCACCGAGGTAGATAGATTCCCTCTTGGTGCAATCCAATTCCTATAATGAACATGCTATAGCCAACATACACCTCAGGATTCTGAATGACTAGAAGATCGAGTCATGGTGTAGTCAAACTATAACACCCTTAAGGTAAACTATTGATGCACCTCAGGTCAAAGAACCAGACACACCACTGTAGCTTCGAATCAGTCATTGACATGAAGGTAGACTTTCTTATGACTGCTCGAGGTGGTCATGCTCAGTGCCCTCATTCTCTAACGAGTACTTGTACTCTCACTTCGATGTTTCTACACTATAGACTCAAGACTCATCTACTATAAAGAAGTGATTGTACACCAATCTTTCGGATCAATAATCATCCTCATGATGATCCTACGGTCGGAAGCATTTTATGAGTTAATAACGAAAATTCATGTCTTAAATTTTCAACTCTTGAAAATATGAATTATCATCATCATTAACTCAAGGAATGTATCATAGAAACTAAATACTTATTTATGATAGAAAATAATTTATTTTATTATTTATAGTCAAAATTATAATTTTGCCCCTAGAAGTGTATTACAAGTGTCAGCCAATTCTAGCTTTTAGAGCACACATATCTAATAGACAGTAAAGAGCTCTACAATTGGATCATGTTTAGTGAAATATACTTCTATACTTCATCTGCATGCCATATCGGTACTTTATACTTCTTGATTAAGAGGATAACCAACATATATGGCACACAATGACCTACACTCGATATGGTATCGTCTTAGGTAACAACATAGTTTAATGACTAAATGACAAATCTTCCTCTATCGAGTCTAAATAGTCCTAAAGACTTCATCATAGAAAAATTCATTATAGAAAGTTGCATAAAAGTGATGAAAAGCCAAAATAATTATTTTATTCATTGAAAATTTAAGTATATTTTTACAGTTAGCTCAATCATCTACAACCTAGATGATTGATTTTAGGATATAATTTCCAACACTTAGATCCGAGGTGCATCGGCAGTTTACCTTGAATGTGTTATAGTTTGGCTATACCATAACTCAATCTCCTAGCCATTTGCAATCCTGAGGTGTATGTTGGCTATAGCATGATCATTGTGTTGGCGTATCACCATAGCATCACCTAGTTCTGATACCATGTTATGAAACCCCTAATCTTTAGCACAGACCTAGAGAGGTCTTGGACATTCTCTGAGGTAGCATACCATAGATCATCATCTGGATCTATGTTGGGGCATCTCCCTCCTTAGGCTTGAGGGAGGTGCCTCCTCTCTTTAGAGCTTCTTCAAGAACCTAGGGCAATAACACTAGAGAAAAGAGAGAAGAGAGATTGAGAGAAAAAAGATCTGTATTGATTACTCTCTTGAAAATCATAATACAACCTATGTATTTATACATAGCAATTAGGCTCGATCAAAAACTCTCCTGGCTAACCCAACACATGAAAGCACTCACTGAGCCTATGTACACCTATGTCTCCCATGCTCTCATCCCCTGGATCTAAACCCGACCCATATATGTGTTAGCCACCTTAAGACCTTATTTAACCAGGTCTTAAGACCCCAAACAAAAAACCCCCTTCCAATTTTGTTCGCCACCATCGATCCAGCTTTGTTAAGAGCTGAGCTGGCTCGACTACATATCGCCCGAACCTTGTCTTCTTTCTACTTGAGATAGTCGGCTCGACTGCACCCTGAGTCAGCTCGTCTCAGTCCGAGTCGGCTCGACTGCGTATCTAAGCCAGTCTCCTATGTGTTAGCCCCTTATCTTAGCTAATTCTTCTCCTGACTTTGGTCCTTTGCTCCATCTTGTGTTCCAGATCTTCGGAGCACCTACCAAGTCCCTCAAAATTCTCACACTTGAACCTCAAGTCCGTGCAGGACTTCACGTTGTCTTCACCTTAGGACAACTACTATCCTAGTCCTAGGACTTACACCCATCCTAGACTCCCAGAGCCAACACCCTAGCTCCTCCTATGGCCTTCCAAGGCTTGGGAGCATCATAAATCCTAACAATCTCCACCTTGGTTCCTCAAACCTTAGCAAACTCTAGCAATACTCTCCTGCATGATTCCACTATCGTTGCGCATCTTGATAGCCTCTTGTGCAAATATCACCTCCACCAATCCTCTTCAGCTATTATGCATCCTTGAAGACCTTTGGGATGACCGCCTCCACCGCTGAAGATCTTGGCTTGCATCAATGCACCACCCTAAAAATTGTAAAAACCTTTCTGCTTGGTAACTGCATCAATTGTCTTGGACTTCCCTTGAGATCCCGTAGTGTTCCTACTCTGACACTCGCTGCATATCCTAATATGGTCTCCTCAAAACTTTGCCAGTCTTTTCCACATCTATCGCTCTATCTGAAACTATGCATCTTCGATGTTAGTGCTAGGATATTGGTCCTCCTGCACTCCTCCACTCTGAACTCATGTTATATCTCCACCGATGAAGCCACCTCTGTCCGGTGCTCCACCTGAAACCAAAATCCACCTAATATCATAGAAGATCCTAACTTTGTAACCAAGTCCCCCGAGGCTAACCATCCAATACTGCACTGCTAAGCCTACTGCTATACCTTATACACTATCACTGCACCTTCGAACCCTCCACACTCTACGGCCCTCTTCGAAGCCATCTTGGATACCTCCGCAACCCATGGGCACCTCCAAATCCCAAGAGTTCATCCAACTCTTCTGAATCCAAAGACTGAAATCCAGAAAATTCCATCCTAGCCTTCTCCTCTTTTGCTCCTACACCAGTCACCGCTTTAGTTGCGCCCGAAGGAACTACACCTCAAACCCTACCTTGGGCTCAAATCCACCTATCTCATCCTGAGGCTCCTAAGATTCCCTAGCTCTCCCTGAGAACTGCTCCCAGTCTCCCGAAGATGCCTTCTGACACTCTCTGCTAAGATACCTCCCTTGACTACTGCACCATCGAGCTCTCTCAACCTCGTGCCTCCAATAAAGTGCTGTTGTAGCACTCCAGGTCTTCTTACCTCATCACGACACCACCTCCTCATAGGTATTCAGGTACCCTCTTGCTGTACACAAAACTCATCCTCCACTTGAACCGTGACTCTTCCTAATGCTCCTACAGAAGAAACCTGATCAAGGACACTCCCAACTGCTAGATGCCCCTAGCGCTCCCTAAGACCTTCTGGTTCTTCCTGAAACCTGCTTTAGGTCTTCCTGAGATGCCCCTGACACTCTTTACTGAGATACTTTCCTCGGCTACTACATCGTCGAGCCTCTCTCAATCTTGTGCCTCCAGAAAAGCACTACTGCAGCACTCTAATGCTCTCTAACTCATCTCTATGCCGCTCTACAGCCATCCAGTCTTAACCTACTGGACCTTCATGGATTATCCATCTCTATCACCTCCCAAGGCTCCACAAATCCATGCTCTGGTCGAACCACTGAATACATCTTTGACTACTTTCCCATCTTTCTGCAATCAAAGAACGTATAGTCACTTCTTCAGCTTTCCTTTAACCATTATCCCTTGAAAAATCTCTCTTCAACCATCAACTGCCCCATACTATCCATCTTAGTAGAGAACCCTGATGCTTTCTACTGAGATACCTTCCTCGATTGCTGCACTATCAAGCCTCTCTCAATCCTTGCATCTCATGAAAAATGCTATTGCAGCACTCCAGCGCTCCCTGCCTGTCACCCATCATACATCCCGACCTTTTCTTTAAGACCGACTAGCAAATCATGCATCCAAACCTTCCATCTCAAAAAAAATCCTTTCCATTAATCCTCTCAGCCTCCATCTTCAACCTGCTACTCTCGGTTGGTCAAACCATAGCAATAACAAAGATAGATCTAAGACATACCATGAAATACTCATACAGATTTTTGATTTCATCTTGTATGACTTCTCCTTCTCTTCCACGCACCATCAGGCTCTGATACCAAATGTTGGCACATCACCTAGCTTTGATACCATGTTGTAAAAATTCTTGATCTTTAGCATGGACCTGGAGAGGTCTTGGATATTCTTTAAGGCAGTATACCGTAGATCATCACCTAGATCTATATTGGGGCACCTCCCTTCTTAGGCTTGAGGGAGGTGCCCCCTCTCTCTAGAGCTTCTTCAAGAACCTAGGGCAACAACTCTAGAAAAAAGAAAGAAGAGAGATTGAGTGAGAAAAGATCTGTATTGATTACTCTCTTGAAAATCCTAATACAATCCATGTATTTATACATAGCAATTAGGCCCGACCAAAAACTTTCCTGGCTAACCCAATACATGAAAGCACTCACTGAGCCCATGTACACCCATGTCTTCTATGCTATCATCCTCTGGATCTAAACCCGGCCCATACATATGTTAGCCACCTTAAGATCTTATTGGATCAAACCTTAAGACCCCAAACAGAAAACCCCCATCCAGTTTTATTCGCCACCATCGAGCTGGCTCTATCAGTAGCTGAGCTAGCTCGACTACATATCGCCCAAATCCTGTCTTATGTCTGTCTGAGATAGCCAACTCAACTACACCTCGAGTCGGCTCGGTCTCAGTCCAAGCTGGCTCGACTGCGTATCCAAGCCAGCCCACCTATGTATCAGCCCCTTACACTACTATAAAAAGAGTCTATGGCAGCATATACTATTGCAAAGATTTTTGAAACTACTGTAATTAAGTCTATAATAGCAGTTACAAAGAACCACTGCCATAGGACCGATCTATAGTAGCGGTTAAAAGAAACCACTGCCATAATCAGATCTATGGCAGCGGTTAAAAAGAACCGCTGCCATAGGTCAGACTATGATAGTGGTTCTTTGTAACCACTACCATAGGTCCAATCTATAACAACAGTTAGGATAACCACTACCATAGTCGAACCTATAGCAGTGGTTTCTTGTAACCACTGCTATACGTTGATCTATGACAGCGGTTATTTATAACCACTATAATATATATTTTTCTTATTTTTTCTTTAAATATTTTAAATTTTAAAATTTAATAACCATCTTCATCGTTCATTATCTAAATAATTATCATTAGAGTATCATCATAAAAGATTACCTCGATCTGATGGTCCTAGCTTCATCGATCAAAAAAATTTGATTTCGATGACCACGAACGATGATGCAATGATCTGATAGATGGAGACCTTCGATAGGTCCAAAAATCTATAATGATGATCTTAGTTATGTTTGTAGCATACTATCAAAATTTTACTTTAATCGGATATCGTTATCTTGGTCAACTTAGTATAGATTAATTTTGATCATTAAATGATAAATGAGTGATCAAAGGATCAGATGATGTCCGATTATGAGATATTTTTTTATAAATAATCTTGACTACTACTTTAATCATTTTTTATGATGGTAATTATAAAATTCAACTTGTGAGATTAAGAATGATCTAAAACTATACATCACTTGATAACCATTCTTGAACTCCATTGGTTGCTATATGCAGGTGCTCGTGCTTTTGCAATATCTGCTTAACATGAACGATTCACATGAAAATGATTTAAATTTTATTATCATCATCGTATAAAATGATTAAAATTATAACAAAGATCATTTAACTAAAAAATTATCTTATAATCGAACATCGTTTAGCCCTTTCATTGCTTGTTTCTAATTTAATGGTCAAAATCATTTCGTACTAAATTGATATGATAACGATATCTGATTGAAGTAAAATTTTGATAGTATGCTACAAATGGCACCGAGATCATTATTATAGATTTTTGGATTGATCGGAGGCCTCCATCTATCAATCATCGCATCATCATTCGTGATCATCCAAATCAAATTTTTCTGATAGATGAAGCTAGGGCCATCAGATTGAGGTGATTTTTTGTGACGATATTCTAATGATAATTATTTAGATAATGAATGGTAAAGATGGATATTAAATTTTAAAATTATATAATATTTTAAAAAAAATTTAAAAAAAAAAATTTTTCAATCTACGGTAGCGGTTACTGAAAACCACTACTATAAATCTATAGCAGTAGTTATGAAAATGCTGCTGTAAATCTATTATAGCGATTTTCAGTAACCGCTACCATAGATCTATGGCAGTGGATCGAAAACTGCTTCCATATGTTAGGTTAAAAATCTCCAATTTTCCTTTCCTCCCTTGCGTGCACTCTCTCTCTCCCCTCCTCTCCATCATCGGTGAGACTCCACACATCCCGTCGACGCCCGCCCCATGCATCTCTTGCCGCTGCCCGACCGCCCACCCCTTGCCCTCCCCATCCCCCGACCGTCGTCGCCGCCCTCCTCATCCCCATACCCGACCGCTCGTCCCCCACCCTCCCCATCCCCGATCGCCTGTCACCCACCCTCCCCATTCTTGGCCACCCGTCGCCCGCCCTCCGCATCCCCAGCCCTCACCCACCGGCTGCCCACCTCTTGCCCTCCTCGGCCATCACCCCTTACCCTTGCCCTCCCCGGTCGCTGCCTCCCTCCCTCCACATCCTCGACCGCCATCGCTGCCCCCCTGCCCTCCCTATCCCTAATCGCCCATCGCCCGCCCTCCCCATCCTCGACTGCTGCCCAACCGTCCACCCCTTGCCCTACCCGACCGCCACCCCCTGCCCTCCCCCCATCTCCGACCGCCCACCCCTTGCCCTCCTCGGCCGCCGCCCCCTGCCCTCCCCCATCCCCACCCCCTGCCCTCCCCGTCCTCAATTGTGGCCCGACCACCCCCCGCCCTCCCCATCCTCGGTCGCCCGTCCCCCCGCCCTCCCCATCCCCAATTGCCCATCCTCCCCATCCTCGACCGCCCACCCCCTGCCCTCCCCATCCCCTGGCCTTCCATCACGGCACCCCTTCGGGCCCCCTCTCCCTCTCTCTTTCCTCTTTCTCTTTCTCTCTCTATCTCACTATCTTGCACTTATTTCATAGGTTACCTCTAGCACCGTCATCTTTCTCTAGCACCATTGTCGGTGACCCTCAGAGTTTTTGGTGTGACCCCCTTTCTGTAGTCATAGGTATATTTTTTATTTTAATTTTATAGTATTATTTATTAATCATTAGACTAGACCTATCAATGAGTCGGGTTTGGATCAAAACCTGAATATTCAGATTCAGATCCAATTTTATTTACTGGTACCAGACCCGAATCTGAATACCTAATGGATCCATACTTGACGTACCAGATCCAGATCCTAATGGATCCCGAGTATCTAGATCCAATTTTGGAATCCAAAACTAAGAAAGGAAGAGGGAGAGAGGGAGGGAGGGGATCCGGCCTCACCACCACCATTATCGGTGAGGGAGATTGAGAGTGAGAGAGAAAGGGAGGGTCGTGTCATGCTGGTAGGCTATGCCATGGGTCGTGCCGATCACTAAGAGAACCTCCGGCCACTAAGAGAACTCCTATCTTATTGCTTTTATTTATTGCATTGCACAGCGATAGACCCATCAATTGATTAGTGTACATAATTTTTGGCATCTGTATATTTATATGTAATTATATGGATGGTACCAAGGCAATATCTTTGATTATTATTCAACATATTATATTGATTAATATTTATTAATGTTGCAAATCACGATGGCACTGAAATGCCATCTAGCTTTCACCCCTATCTCTCAACGGGTTACGTGGAGTTCAGCATCTGAGGAGCGGTCGGAGCATACTCCATCCACCTCCACATCAGCTGCTCAGGGACCTTCACCATCGGCATCTACTCGATCGACGGCATCTACTCCACCAGCATCTGAGCCTCCACCATCACCCACATCTCCAACACGTGCTACTCCACCAGCATCTGAGTGTACATTTTTATTATATTATTTATTTATTTTTTATATAGTATTTGTATACTTATATATTTGCATAACATATTTTCATTGCAGATGCATTATTCAGTAGGATATTTCATGGTCCCATACGTACACCGCATGTGTGGAACCATCAGCATCAGGTGATGGTATAGTATAATATGGAGGGAAGGCCAGTAGGGGAGACCGCACGGAAGATGTATTTCTTTTTTAGAATGCATGTGAGACAGTCAGACATTATTTTCATAAAGCTCAGAGACTGGCGATTGATGGATGATACTATCAGGAACCAGATGTGGGAGGAGATATGGTTAAGTGCATCTTAATTATATTTATGTATTTTACATGTTTATACTATGTTTGATTAGAATAATTTTATAACTGACTTTTGATAATTTTGTGCAGAGGAGGTACGATTTTTCTGATCACGAGAGGGCTCCAGATGTCCGACTGAAGAAGATCGAAGAGTTGTACCGAGGCTACAAGATCAAGCTCCATAGAGAATGGCTCGAGCACCGACAAGACACTCTAGAGGAGCTTGTTTTGTGGATACAGAACTATCCTCCAAGTCAATGGGAGAGGATGGTTACACATTGAAGGAGCCAGGAGTTTGAGGTAAAATTACTAACTTTTAAATTTTTTAATATGTTTAAAGTTATATTTAAATATTTTTTAAATATTTATTATTTATTTAAATACTTATTAGGCTATCTTTCATCAGAATCGAGAGAACCGGACAGCCTAGGAGTATACGCACACTCTCGACCATGAGTCTATGGCCAATCGTGTGCACAGAGAGGTAATGAATTCTAAATCTTAGTAGATAAATTAAATTGATATTTTTTTATATTTCTGATTAATTGATCCATTGTTATAGCTGATGAGAGATGAAGTGTGCCCAGCCATAGTGAGATCTTTCGATCCAACCGTATGGACAAAAAGGGCAGGCCGATAGATACCACGATCAGGAGAAATTTTATAAGTATTAAATATATTAGTATATATAATTAGTATTATAGCATCTATTATAAAATTTTATTTGCACTTACAATTACAGGATCAATTAGATGTGCTCATGAGGAGGGCTCGGATACCTCTGGCCTCCATGACCATCTATCTTAGGTCTTGGGGTCTGTGCACTTTGAGAGGATCTGATGCAGGCCCGGACATACGTCGACCAGCTATTGGTCTGAGGCAAGCATCTCTTCATGGGTTTTCAATGTCGTCAGTTGGGAGGAGCTTAAGGCAGCGTTGGCACGGGCAGATTATTCTGCAATGTGGATAGATCGAGCTGAGGAGCGTGCATCTCATCTGGAGGGCATCGTGAGAGACATGGTATCGATGCTCAGTGCATATTTTGAAAGTGCCTTCACGAACTTTGAAGATATGTTGACGTGCATTTCAACTCCAGCTCCTCCAGCTCCAGCTCTAGCTCTAACCACCTCCAGCTCATGCTCCATCTCTCGGGGATGACGATGATGTAGATTTAGGAGACTTTTGATGTATTTTTTTAATATTATAATAAATTTTATTTGATAATAAAATTTTAGTATTTTAAAAATATTTTTATATTTATAATATTTTTTATATTATATATCTCTACATTTATGAGGTAAAATATATAAAAAATTAAAAATTTTATATTTTTTTAATTATTCAGAAGCTACGGTAGCGATTGTACGTGCCAACCGCTGCCATAGGCAATGTGTCAATCACTGCATTAGACCTATAGCAGTGGTTATGTAGTTGCTTTTATAGATAAATCTATGACAGCGATTCCATAACTACTGCCACAGACTGTCTATAATGATGATTTTATAACTGCTGTCATAAACAAGTCTATGGCAGTAATTTAAAAATCATTGCAATAGGATCTATATAGCAGCAATTTTAATAATCGCTGCCATAGATCTACGATGATGGTTGCAGTGGTAGCGGTTAGCTAATCGCTACCATAGCCTATAGCAGCAGTTTTTTGGGCTACAGTAGTGGTTATAAATCACTACCATAGCCCAATTCTGTAGTAGTATTATCTTGGTTGATTCTTCTTCTGACTTTGGTTCTTTGCTCCATCTTGTATTTCAGATCTTCGGAGCATCTACCAAGCCCCTCAAGATTCTCACACTTGAATCTCAAGTCTATGCATGGCTACATGCCCCCTTTACACTAGGATAACTTCTATCCTAGCCCTAGGACTCACACCCATCCTAGACTCCCAGAGCCAACATCTTGGCTCCTCCTTAAGCCTCCCAAGACTTGGGAGCACCACAAATTCTAACATATTATAGAAACTAGATTGCACCAAGATGGGATCTATCAACCTCGATAGATGAGGAGTAGTCCTATAATGATCATAAGATCGAGTCCTTAAGCCCATGGCTATGGCAGTATGATATAATATAAAAGAGTTTTCTATTAGAGTTTCACATCAAACACGAATCAAATAATTCAATCATATGATAGAATGTTGAGTTTGATGAGTTAACCTAAACCCTAATCCTGTCGGGGCTAATGATAAAAGAATCCAATCAATATAGGTAGTTGCACCGAGAGGTTCGCATTCGATTCTAATGGATTGTCACCATATACTACTAGGTATCACTGGTGGATTTTAGGAGTAATTAGAATGATCTTGACGATTGATCATTCTAATTGGATGAATCGAAAAGATTCTGATCCATCAAAAGATATTTCGATGATGTCGATGATAGAGATTACGACATGTCTCATTACCATATGGAACTTGTTGAGAATAGTATCCCAAAGCTAATCGTTAGCTTATTGATGGTTGAGCTATTTGCTGTAATTATATAAAAATTATTAATAAATAAAATTTATTTTAATATTTTTTATCATAAATTCTCCTATCTTCTAATGAACTCCTATATTATGGTGAAATTCTTAGGACTATTTAGAATCGATAAAGAAGCATTTGTTATTTAGTTCTTAAATTTGTTCACAACCAAATAATATGTTATTACTAAGGACGACAATATTTATAGAGTGTAGGTCGTTGTATGCCATATGGCTTGATTGTCCTCTTAACCAAGGAGTGTGTAGACCAGTATGGCATGCAGGTGGGATGTAGGGTATATCTACATCGAATGTGATCAATTCTAGAGCTTTTCTACTGTTAAGATTTGCTCCGATGGAATATGGATATAAGTGTTCCTCTAACTTGAGATCACCATGGTGACATCCAAGCAACTCACTATGCTTTGGTGCTGGATTATCTAAATTTTTAATTCAGTGATTAAAGATTTTTGGGCACAGTCAAGTACTTGAAAAGTCGGTGTGTGAGTCAAGATGGTATTAACCACTCCAATTTAGGAACTATGTTCAATTATATTTTAATTTAGCAAATCCTTGGCTAGGATAGTCCTAGTGAGGGGTCACAAAATTGATTGCTTTGAGACACGATGTAGATATATTTTTCAGGATTGATAATTTAACTCTAAATTATACTAATACATAGGGGTCAAAGGGATGAATTATATAGAAACTATAATCATGTAGGTTCTAAATATTGTGATTGAGACTATTCAATCTATTCGGATGTTGGGTACCATTGCTAGATGGTCACTTTAATTAGTAAAGAAAGTGGTTTCTGTTCTACCAACTTAGGTTCGAACTTATGGGGTCACATATATTAGAGATTTTTACCTAATCTGATGGCTGATGAAGAGTCTCATTGGACTGAAACTCTTTGATTGAGAGCCTTACTGGGCTAGGACTCTGAGTCCTGACTATCTAGGATCCTATGATCAAGAGTCCCACTAGATTGGGACTCTATGGTTAAAAGTCCCACTGGACTGAAACTCTTCGATCAAAAGTTCTACTACTCTAGGACTCTGAGTCCTACTTGTTTGAGACTCTGTGATCGAGAGTCTAGACTCTATGATCATAAGTCCCACATGTTTGGGACACCGAGATCAAGAGTCCCACTAGTTTGGGACTCTTTGATCTAGAGTTTCGTTTTGATGGGACTCTACTGTCCGAACACCCATTGAATTTAGATTCTATATTTATAAGAGATTTAATTAGTAATTTGATCACTATTAACTTAATTTGATTGAGTAATTATTTTTGGATCAAGTCCAATTGAATTGGATTCAGTTGGGTTTGACCCGATTAGGTTATATGATGACCTAATCACCGAGGAGGTTTGATCTCTGATTTGATCAAAGATTGAGCTTAATTAATTTTTAATTTGATTAGAATTTAACTAAACTTAATTAAGTCTAAATTATATAGATTTAATTTGATCTAATTGGACCTAACCAATTTGGATTGGATTGGTCTAATTGGATGTGAACTTATGAGACTAGTTTGACCTAGTCTACCCATGTGCCACCTCACCAATATTTATGCCATTCTCCTCTCCATGAGAAAGTGCTTTCTCATGTATTTTTTTCCATGCAAAGAAGGCTCAAACCCCTCCTTTCCCATGTCCTAGAGAGATAAGAATGGGTTGAATTCAAATTCAAGTGAGTTTGAGTTTGAATGAAATAATCTCCTTATCCAAACAACTCCCTCATGCCACATTTGTTTCTATGCTCTATATTAAATTATGTGAGTTAATTATGGATGCACGAACTTTTGAGATACTCTCTTTTCTAGTGCATGAGCCTCTTCCCACATGAGAAAAATAATAAAAAATTAGAGGGAAAGAATAATAGAGAGAACATAAGGTGCAAGGAATTTGGTGAAAGTGCTATCCTAGATTTCAGATCTAGGGTTAGGAGTATGGTTTCGTGAGATCAGAGCATCAGATCTTCACAAAATTTTTTGGAGATCATCCTTAACCTCTATTCTACCTCTGTTGCTAATTCAGAGTGTCCAAAGAATCAATGAAGGAAGATCAAAGAAGTTCGATTAGATCTAGCTATCAAGATCATTCTACATTGAGCTAGCACTTAGGAGGAGCCGATCGGGATCAGGACCTCATATGGACCATCCATAGAGGCTAGATGCATGTGTGCCTATATCACGATGATCAAATTTTTTTGATGATTAGATCGGTGGTGACTCGATTATGGAGATCATCTACCTATGCAAGATAACGTGTTCTGAACACGTAGCATAGTAAAAGTGTTGTACTGCTCATAGCCTTTTATTTTTAGATTTCATTTCATGCATATATATCATATTAGATCTTGGTAATATAGGATTTGTAGATCAGATCTATAGCTCTTTATAAATTAATTAGATTAATTTTTATTTTTACTATGATTAATTTTTGAAAAAATTTTGAAAGTAGAGCTAAAATCCTGCATGCATTTCAGCAATGGTATCAGAGCATCCATGTTTTTCTAGTGTAATGTATATGCATGTTTAGATTATTTTTTAGATTAGATCTAAATAATAATCTAATTTTTAGATCTAAAAATAAAAATCATGATCGTATGGACTATAGGTTGTCCTACTGTAGGGTTTACCCCCTACAGTGTACAGGTTGTCCTGGTACGTTACTGATCTAAAAAATTGATCATAAAATTTTAGATCTGATCTAATAATTTTTATAATATATTTAAATAATTTTAATCTAATTTTAATCATAAATAAGTATTTAGATTAGATCTAAAATAATTCATAATTTTTTATGTATTATACATGTCATAGATTAAAACCTACAACTAGTACTATTTATGAAATGAGCCGACCCATTTTTGAAGTCGATCCATTTGGTGAATAGTGCTAGAATGTAAAAGAATCTTTTAAAATTTTAAAAAATATATTTAAAATATCGAACCCCAACCCTCAGTCCAAAAACTTAATTAAGAATTAAGTATGATGTATTAGGGTCTATAATTATGAATTAAAGATCCTAAGTCATTGATCATAAAATTTGGGTTATTGGGTTAGATGAATTAGGTTCATTAATTGCGTTAGATCTAAGATTAATTAAAGAATGGACTAATTAGAGTAATTGATTAAATCTAACCAAATATTGATTTAGATTATGTCAAAGACTCTTTGACTCAATTACAATAGTTGTAGTTGGTCAAGTCTATGCCTTTAACGAGGATCAAATGGACTTGATTTATAGCTATGCGATCGAATTTAAGATTACTAAGTTGGTCAAATTAAAACTAATAAACCAGATGGTATCTAAGATAAGTTGGACAGTTCAGACCAGTGATTTTTAATTGAAAGCTACTTGCACTGATTCCGATCTTTGACGAGTTAATGGCATATCCCTTCCACTGATCTCACTTACCTAGCCATCCAGGTGAATTAGATTTTGATTAGATTACTTAATGATTTGGACTTACCTATGTCAATTAGGTAAATCAGTGTGACTGATTTAGATACTCTTAATGCTAGCTTTAATTAGGTCCTTTTTTATTTGACTTGGTGAAGTCAGTGTGAGGATCGAAATTGGCTAGTTCTCTTTTCTCTTCTTAAAATAAGTTAATCAAATCCTCTAAAATTATTAAATTCTTAAAAATGATAAAGTTATGATGATAACTAAGTTATAGCCTCCCATTAAGTTGAGTGATAATGGGTCTATTAGTCTAATAATCATTAGAGGCCCAAAGGCCTGGTGCTTATTGACTAATGAAATTATCATTCATAATATGATGATTTGGTCGTGCTTTCTAATGGTGGTCAAGTTGGCCGATCAAAATTGGGTCTAATCATTTGTTGGTCAGATGCACTAAATATGGTTATGTTAATGGTTGGATCTAACTAAATCTTTTTAGTAGAAGCCAAAGCCTACTGATTAGATTTTTGGAGCAAAATTAAAATTACTAAGAGTTATTTAGAGAAATAATTGATTATGAATGTACCTATAGGTGCACATGGATTGACCAACCAAAGTTGGGCTCATGTGTAGTCTGTGTGGATTCTAGTATCCACTAAGAAATTAAAGTAATTCCTCGAATTAAAGATAGAGACTACCAGTTCATATAAAATAGTGGAAGGATCTTTAAACTAAAGTTCAAGTCTTTAAGATTAATAATTCATATACTAATTAGATTTAATTTTTCTTAATGCAGATATGGCCACTATCCTGTCGCTCTGATCATTGTTAGATAATGACAAATTGATGGGATCCAACTTTGATAGCTAGTATCAAAAGTTGAAAATTATCCTGAAGCATGAATGGATCTTATATGTATTGACTGATTCGACACCTGAGGAGCCTACCCCGAATGCTAAAGGGGCAGTCAAAGATACTTACTATTAGAATTTGATGCCCCAAATTCGATCCACAGTAGAGAAGAATCAGTATCAATAAGAAGTCAAGTTGGTTCGGATACGGGATCGAGTTGGCTCGGACTGAGATCGAGCCAGCTCGAACCACAATCGAGCTAGCTCTCTCAAGTGGATAGAAAGTAGGAGTTTGGGCAAGATGCAGTCGAGCTAGCTTGACCCCTGATCGAGCCAGCTCGATGAAGGCGAACATAATAGATGAGATTTTTTATTTGGACTCAGATTATAATAAATCCAAGGGATCTATGAGAGTTGCGCATGGACCATAGGATCCAGTAGCCATGGAGGGTTGCGGTCGTAATCTGAAGGTTAAAAAATATTTCAAGACTCCATCAAGATCATGTTTGACTCATACTAGGAGAAAGAGTCCTATTAGGACTCCTATGAACTATGGAGAAGAGGATTCTCATCCTATTTAAAGAAATGAGATGCTGTAGAGCAGAAAGATGGCATGTGTGGCATGAGAGGCATGTAAAGAGACTTAGACAGCCATTGAAAGGAGCTTGGCAGAGTGCCAAGTATGTGCAGTCCATGAGAGAGAAGCAATAGGTGCATAGCATTCGGTGAGGAGGCTGTGAGGGCAGAGCAACTTGTAGCTTCTGAGTGTCTCCTTGGAATTTTAATAGAGCTTTTGTGAGGGTAGCTTCTTATTGAGAGAGATTTATATACAGTGAGTTAAGAGTGGGTGTTCTCTTCTTGTACCTATTTTTTTCATTCATAGTAAAACTTTGTTTACCCCATGAAGGTAAGCCTTTGGGCTAATCCACGTACTTGATTATTTTTTTATTTTATTTTCTTTCTTCTTTCTATCGTAATAATTTAGTACTAGATCCTTAACAAGTGGTATCAGAGTAGCTGATATCCCAATAGATTGGTATCAGAGCCAAATAGTACCAGAGTGCAAATTATAGCAATGGATAGAGATTAAAGAATATGGAGAAGACAAGCATAATCAAGGTGGACATCAACAGGTTCGATGAAAAGAGCAATTTCTCCTTATGACAAGCAAGGGTAAAGGATATCCTCATCCAACATGGGTTGATTGATGCTCTCTTGTATGATGAGATGCCAGCTACCATGAAGGTGAAGGATTAGAAGTAGATCCAAATGCAGGCGGTGAGCATGATCTACTTGTACCTAGTGGATGATGTGGTGATCCATGTGCTTGGCGAGACTTTTTTGATGGCACTATGGTCAAAGCTCGAGGAGCTGTACATGGCATAGTTGCTCACCAATATGCTATTCTTTTAGAGGCAGTTCTACCAGCTATGGTTTGATGAAGGCCAAAGCATGTGGGAGCATCTATCTAACTTTTAAAAGATCCTTATCGATCTCCTCAGTGTTGGCAAAAAAGTTGAGAAGAAGATCAGGGCGTTAATCTTGTTAGCATCGCTTCCTCCTTCATATGAGTTCTTAGTGACTGCTCTTCTAATGGAAAAGAGCACCATCAAGATGAATGAGATCATTGTAGCGATACTCTAGAATAAGGTTCTCAGGAGGGAGAACCCAGCTTTGAGCTCAGACAGTGGCAGCTCAGCTTTGGTGGTCTCTAGAGGAGTAGGAGGCAGTAGATGAAGCGGTAGAGGATCGCGAGGTGGACGATCCAAGTCCAAGATGAGGAACCAAAGCAAGATCAGATGCTATAGGTGTGACAAGTTGGGGCATCAAGTCAAGGATTGTCCACAACTCAAGGATCGAATAAGGGCTACTATAGCGACGGCCAATAGCAAGTCAGAGGATGATGTCTTGGAGACATCTGACAAGGTATCTACATCTTTCTGATAGTGAATTTTAGATTCTGCATGCACATATCATGTTTATTGCAGAGAGGAGCAATTTGACTCCTTAGAGAGTAGTGAAGGCAGTGTTTATCTATCAGATGGATCGAACTATGTGATCAGAGGCATCGGGATGGTCAATTGTAGGATACATGATGGTGAGGTAAGAAGATTGGGGAAGGTCCGATACATATCCAATTTCAAGCAAAATCTTATCTCACTGAGCAGACTGGATTCAAACAACTATAGGTAGGTAGCTGGTGATGGAATCCTAAAGGTCATGTATGATGATAGGATGATATTGGAGAGAAAGAAGAGGACAAGAGGACATTACTATCTGGTAGAGAGCCCAATATAAGGTGGAGCTTCCAAAGCCAGAGGGAGCCTAGTGCGAGGTGGAGCTCCAGGTGGAGGTGGATCGGGCACGAGATGGAAGACTCAGAAGGATGAGAATCGATGTCGCAGAGTGAAGTTTCTATTACCATAGGAGAATTCTTTGAGCAGGACTTTGGTCATAGTGGACACAGTCCATGATGGAGGTGGGATCGAGCAACCAGGCTCAATTCTCATGTTTGCCCATCCATGATCAGTGAGTGATTGCCCCAAGGCATGGGGACGAGATGGATTACAAGCTCTCAAAGTTAGGTGGAGGTCGAATGTCGAGTCGAGGTGGAGATTATTAGAATTTGATATCTCAAATTCGATCCATAGCAGAGGAGAATTAGTATCAGCAAGTAGTCGAGCTGGCTCGGATACAGGGTCGAGTCGATTGGGCTGAGATCGAGCCGGCTCTCTCAAGTAGATAGAAAGTAGAAGTTCGGGCAAGATGCAATCAAGCCAACTCGACTCTTGACCAAGCCGACTTGACTGAGGCGAACAGAACATATAGGATTTTTTATTTGGACTCAGATTATGATTAATCTAAGGGATCTATAGAAGTTGCACATGGACCACAGGATCCAATAGCAATGGAGGATTGCAGTCATGATTTGAAGGTTAGAAAATATTCCAAGACTCCATCAAGGTTATGTTCGACTCATATTAGGAGAAAGAATCCTATTAGGACTCCTGTGAACTACTGAGAAGAGGATTCTCATCCTATTTAAATGGCTGAGGTGTTGTAGAGTAGAAAGATGGCACATGTGGCATGAGAGACACATAGAGAGACTCAGACAGCCATCGAGAGGAGCTTGGTAGAGTGCCAAGTACGTGCAACCCATAAGAGAGAGAAGCAATAGGTGCATAGCATCCAATGAGAAGGCTGTAAGGGTAGAGCATCTTGTAGCTTCTGAGAGTCTTCTTGAAATTTTGAGAGAGCTTTTGTGAGGATAACTTCTTGTTGAGAGAGATTTGTAAAAGGTGAGTTGAGAGTAGGCATTCTCCTTTTGTACCTATATTTTTCTTTCATAGTAGAGCTTTGCATACCACATGGAGGTGAGCCTTTGGGCTGATCCACATACTTGATTATTTTTTTATTTTATTTTCTTTCTTCTTTCTATCGTAATAATTCAATACTAGATCCTTAATAAGTGATATTAGAGTAACTGATATCCCAACACTTTCTTGAAGTGGCTCAATGATCGCACTACTATTCGATGCATCATAGTGGTGGCAATGAATGATGAGTTCAACCATAAGTTCGAAAATGCCCAGCCACATGACATGCTTCAAATGTTCAATGACTCCTTTGGCATGCTTGACGACGTTAAGTGACATAAAACTAGTTGTGTCATTTTCAGTGCTCAGATGATGGATGGGGCGTCAGTCATCGATCATGTATTGTACATGATTAAGATGATTGAACACCTAAGTAAGCTGGGCTTCCCCCTACATGAGTAGCTTGCGAAGGATGCAATCCTGAATTCCTTGCCCAAGTCCTTCCTCCCCTTCCTTGCTTTTTTTTGAATGACAAAGCCTACAGTAAACTACCATGATTTATTAAGATTGCTACAGAACTTTAAGAAGGTTTACCAACTCCATAAGGAGACGGTGAATATAGTGGAAGGATCTTCTTCTAGTCGTCGATCCTTTAAGAAAGGAAAGAAGAATAAGAAGAAAAGGAATAAGATGCAGCCGCATACTGGGACATCTACACAGGATCAGACCAAGAAGTGCAAGCTCAATCAGAGCCAGATGGAGTGCTTCTTTTATAAGAAGCAGGAGTATTGAAAGAGGAATTGTCCTCAATACATTGCCTCCCTAGAGCCGAACAAGCCGAGGAAGAAGCAAGTTGTTGCTGGGTAAGATAATTATATGATGACACCTTGTAACTTCTCTATATGTGATACTACTACCTGGGTATTAGATACTGAAAGTTCTTATCATATTTATAATTTGATGATGGATTTGCAGGTCAGTAGGAGATTTGATGAAGACAAGAGGTTCCTAAATGTTGAAGATGGAAGATAAGTTTTAATACTAGCTTTAGGAATTATGAACCTTATAATCAATTCTTATAAAGTTATTCTTAGTGATTGTTACTTTTGTTCAAATTTTTTACTGAATGTTATTTCTATAGGCCTTTTAGCCAAGAACAGTTATCAATTTTTAATAAAAAAATTTTTATAATATTATTTTGAATCATGTTACAATTTATGTTGGATAATTGAATAATGATATTTACTTACTATCATAATCTTTTAACGTGGTCCAATCCTCTGGTAAGCATCCTAGATTAGATGATATGTCAGAAGTCTACCTTTGGTACTATAGGCTAGGTCATATCAACAAGAATAGAATAAATAGGTTGGCTCAAGAAGAAATTCTTGAAGTAGATGATTGTGAATTACTTCCGACCTATGATTTCTATCTTATTGGTAAGATGACCAAGTCACCTTTTACTGAAAAGGATGAGCGAGCTAGTGAACTCTTAGGTTTAGTACATACCGATGTATGTGGATCCATGAGCTCAAGTGCTAAAGATAGATATTTTTACTTCATAATCTTCACGGATGACCTATCAAGGTATGGGTATGTCTTTTTGATGAAGCATAAGTCGGAGTCATTTGAAATGTTTAAACTATTCCATAATGAGGTTAGAAAAGTAAACTAAAAATAGTATTAAAACTATTTGATGTGACCGAGGGAGTGAGTACCTTTCCAACAATTTTTTGACATATCTAGAAGAGAATGAAATTCTCTCTCAATGAACTCCTCTTGGAACACCACAACATAGTAGTGTGTCTGAAAGGAGGAACCAAATCTTGTTAGACAAGGCTCGATCCATGATGGGATTTGCTGGTCTACCGATCTCCTTATGGAGATATGCACTCGAGTCAACTTGTTATATTCTCAATAGGATTTTGAGTAAGTCTATTTTCAAAATGCCATATGAGATATGGACAGGGTGTAAGCCAGTACTCTCATATCTTAAGGTTTGGCGGTGTCCAGCTTATATCAAACATTTAGTAACTAACAGGCTTGGACCTAGGTCTGACAAGTGTACTTTTATAAGATATCCAAAAGAGACCAAAGGGTATTACTTCTATCTTGCTGATGAATAGAAAGTATTTATCAGCCTCAAGGCTATCTTTTTGGAAAAAAAGTTCTTTGGTGAAGGAATTAATGCCTCTAAAGTCAAACTTAAGAAAGTTCAGTAGGTGAAAAAATGGACATAAGTAGCTGAACCTGAATCAGATTTGATTAGATCAAACTTGGAGCCTGATGAATCTACACCCTTAAGGCGGTCTGGTAGAGTACCACATCAGCTGGATAAATACTATGATTTCTTGGTCTGAGACAGTGAACCTATCGAACCCGATGAGAACGATGAGGATCCAATCACTTATATTGATGTAATGCAAAGACTCGACTCTGAGAAATGGCTTGAAGCCATGAAATCTAAAATGAAATCCATGAAGGTCAACGATGTATGGATATTGATTGACCCACTTGGAGAGGTAAAATTCATAGGATGTAAGTGGGTCTTCAAGAGGAAAAGGGGCACAGATAGGAAGGAGGAGATCTATAAGACTCGTTTGGTTGCCAAGGAGTATCGTCAACGTTATGGTATAACTATGATGAGATATTTTTTTTCTATGGTAATGCTCAAATCCATTCAGATCATGCTTGTGATAGCTGTCCATCTGGACTATGAGATCTGCCAGATAGATATGAAGATAGCTTTTCTAAATAGAGAGCTGGATGAAGAGGTGTATATGATACAACCTGAAGGATTTACATCCACAGATGAGTCTAAGATGTGCAAGCTTCAATGGTCCATTTATGGACTGAAGCAGGCATCTTAGAGTTGGAATATACATTTTGATAGGATAATCAAGATGTATGGCTTCGTTAAGAATGAAGAAGAATCCTGCATATACAAGTGGACTAATGGTCCAATGGTAGTATTTCTGGTATTGTATGTGGATGATATTCTCTTAATCGAGAATGATGTCCCTGCATTATAAGGAATAAAGATATGGTTGTCATCACAGTTCTTCATGAAGGATCTAGGAGAAGCTTCCTATATTCTAGAGATGAAGATCTATAAAGATAGATCTAAAAGGTTGCTTGGATTATCCCAGTCCACGTACATTGACAATATGCTGAAGAGATTCAATATGGAGAATTTCAAGAAAGACTATCTACTGATAGGCCATGAAATTTCTCTCTCGAAGAGGGATTGTTCGACAACACCTTAAGAGAGAAAGCATATGAGCAGAATTTCATATGCTTTGGCAGTGGGTTCTATTATATATGTCATGATATGTATGAGACCAGAAGTGGCATACTCATTAGGAATAGTGAGTAGATACCAATCTGATCCAAGAGAGAATCACTGAAAGGTTGTTAAAATCATCCTAAAGTATTTAAGAAATACCAAGGATTAGTGGCTTGTTTATGGTGAGTCAGACTTGAAACTTATGGGGTTTACAGACTCCAATTTTTAATTTGATCATGATGACAACAAAAATGTATCGGGATATGTATTTATCCTTAATAGTGGAGCTATCTGCTGAAAAAATTTCAAGTAGCAAATCATAGCCAACTCAGTTTGTGAGGCAAAGTATGTCGCTGCATCAGATGCTACCAAAGAAGCAGTGTGGTTGAAGAAGTTCATCATCGAGCTTGAAGTAGCACTCTTTCTTGATGGTCCATTTTTACTCTATTATGATAGTTCTGGAGCCATTGCTCAGGCGAAGGAACTGAAAGCACACAAGCAGATGAAGCATATTCTGCACCGCTATCATCTTGTCCGAAAGATCGTGAATCGAGATGACGTCGATCTTTCTAAGATCGATGGAAAGAAGAACCTAATTGACCCATTCACTAAAGCCATTATGGTGAAGGAGTTCAATGACTTCAAATTGAAGATAGATATTAGATGCTGCACCGATTTGTTTTAGATCAAGTGAAAGATTGTAAGAAATAGTATCTCAAAGTCAATCGTCAGCCTGTTGATGGTTGAGCTGTCTATTATAATTATACATAAATTATTAATAAATAATACTTATTTTGATATTTTTCATCATAAATTCTTCTATCTTCTAATAAACTCCTATGCTGTGGTGAAGTCCTTAGGACTATTTAGAATCAACAAAGAAGGATTTGTCATTTAGTTCTTAAACCTGTTCACGATCAAATGATATATTATTACTAAGGATGACAACGTTTATTGAGTATAGATCATTGTGTGCCATATGGATTGGTTATCCTCTTAACCAAGGAGTGTGGAGACACTGGTATGGCATGCAGATAAGATGTTGGATAGATCTACACCGAACATGACCAAATTTAGGACTTTTTTGCTGTCAAGATTTGCTCTAATAGAATATGGATATAGGTATCCCTTCAATCTGAGATCACCATGGTGACTGCCAAGCAACTCATTGTACTTTGGTGTCAGACCACCTAAATTTTTAATTCAGTGATAAAAAATTTTCGGGCACAATCAAGTACTTGAGGAGTCAATGTGTGAGTCAAGATCGAATTGACCACTTTGGTTCAGGAGCTGTGTATAATTATGTTTCAATTTAGCAAATCTTTGGTCAGGGTAGTCCTAGTGAGGGGCCATAAGACTAATTGCTTTGAGACACGATCTGAATATATTTTTCAGGGTTAATAGTTTAACTCAAAATCATCCTAATACATAGGAGTCAAAGGGATGAATTATGCAGTAACCATATTCACGTAGGTTCTGAATATTGCAATAGTGACTATTCGACCTATCTGAATGTTAGGTATCATTACTAGATGGTTACTTTGATTATTACAGGAAGTGATTTTTTGTGCTATCGGCTTAGGTTTGAACCTACGGAGTCACACACATTAGAAGTTCCTACCTAATCTGATGGCTGGTGAAAAATCTCACTGGACTAAAACTCTATAGTCAAGAATTCTACTAGACAAAACTCTTCGCTCGAGAGTTCTACTAGGCTAAGACTCTGAGTCCTGACTGTTCAGGACTCTATGATCAGGAGTCCCACTAGACTAGGATACTATGGTCAAGAGTTCTACTGGACTAGAATTCTTCGATCAAGAGTCCTACTGCTCTGAAACTCTAAGTCCTACTTGTCTGAGACTCTATGATCATGAGTTTCACATGTTTCGGACATCAGGATCAAGAGTCCCACTAGTTTAGGACTTTTTGATCTAGAGTTTTATTTTGATGGGACTTTATCATCCGAACATCCATTGGATTTGGATTCTATATTTATGAGAGAATTAATTAGTAATTTGATCGTTGATTAACTTAATTTTATTGAGTAATTATTTTTGGATCAAATCTAATTGAATTGGATTCAGTTGGGTCAACTTGATTAGGTTATGTGATGACCTAATTACCAAGGAGGTTTGATCTCTGATTTGATCAAAGATTGAGCTTAATTAATTTTTTATTTGATTAAAATTTAATTAATTTAATTGAGCCTAAATTAGTTGGGTTTAATTTATTCTAATTAGACCTAACCAATTTGGATTGGATTGGTCTAATTGGATGTGAACTTATGAGACTAGTTTGACCTAGTCTACCCATGTGCCACCTCACCAATATTTGCGCCATTCTCCTCTCCACGAGAAAGAGGTTTCTCATGTGTTTTTTCATGCAAAGATGGCTCATGCCCCTCCTTTCCCACATCCTAAAGAGATAAGAATGGGTTGAATTCAAATTCAAGTGAGTTTGAGTTTGAATGAAACAATCTCCTTTTCCAAACAACTCCCTCATGCCACCTTTATTCTACGCTCTATATTAAATGATGTGAATTTTTTTTGGATGCACAAACTTCTAAGATACTCTCTCCTCTAGTGCATGATCCTCTTACCTATATCAGAAAAATAATAAAAAAATCAGAGGGAAAGAAAAGTAAAGAGAAAATAAGGTGCGAGTTTGGTGAAAGTGCTGCCTTAGATTTCAGATCTAGGGTTAGGAGTATGGTTTCATGAGATTTGAGCATCAAATCTTCACAAAATCTTGTGGAGATCATCCTCAACCTCTCTTCTACCTATGATATTGATTTGGAGTGTCCAAAGAACTAGTAGAGGAAGATTGAAGGAGTTTGATCAGATCCAATCATCAAGATCGTTCTACATTAAGCTAGCACTCGAGAGGAGCCGATCAGGATCAGGACCTCGTATGGACCATCCATGGAGGCCAGATGTATATGTGGCTATGTCATGATGATCAAATCTTTCTAGTGATCAGATCGATGGTGACTTGATTGTGGAGATCATCTACCCATGTAAGATAACATGTTCTGAATATGTAGCATAGTAAAAGTGTTTTACTACTCATAGCCTTTTATATTCAGATTTCATTGCATGCATGTATATCATATTAGATCCTAATAATGTAAGATTTGTAGATCAGATCTATAGCTCTTTATAAATTAATTAGATTAATTTTTATTTTTGCTATGATTAATTTTTAAAAAATTTTTGAAAGTAGAGCTAGAAACCCTGCATGCATCCCAGCAGAACTGAACCTAACTGGGTCACACAAATAAGGGTTTGGGTCTAGATATCATCATTTGAGCTAACTCAATTTGATTGATTTGAATTATATCCAATTAGATTTAAGAAAATTATGCTAACACATGATTGGGCCTAACATTCTTTTTTTGTAATTATTTTGGTTTATCTCGACTGAGTTAAATTGAATTTGGCTCATCTAGGAATCCTATATGGGTTTGTCCTTATCTGACTAGAGTTTGTCTAAGTCAGAAAAGTATTATCTTAATCCATTAGATGGGAGTGGAATAAGACCTGCCAATTTCTCAATCTTTTAGGACAAGGCTCAAAGGTTGACACAGATGTAGAAAAGAAAGGATAAGGGGCATGCGCCCATGGAGAATTTCTAGGGACGCACACCCCTAGGTATTTTCATGAGAGAAGAGGGGGTGCACGTCCCCTAGGCATGTGCTCCATATGGATAAGGAAGTTGACCAGTCAAATTAGATTTGACTAGGTCAAAGAGACTTGTTGAGATCAAAGTCTCTAAGGGATTAGTTGCTTGCGCCACCTTGCTTCCTATCAATTTCATTCATGCTGATTTTCTCTAAATTTTATGTGACAAAATTAGAAGAATTAGAAGGTGCAGCATGGAGATTAGATATAGAGTCTTTCTGTTAGATATGTATGCCCTAGAAGTCAGAATTGGCTGACACTTGTAATACACATCTAAGAGCAAAATTATAATTTAAGTATAAATAATAAAATGGATTATTTTCTATCATAATGTATATTAGAAAGTGTCTGTGATACATCCCTTGAGTTAATGGTAATGATGGTTCGTATTTTCAAGAGTTGAAAATTTAAGACATGAATTTTCATTATTAACTCATAAAATGCTCTCGACAGTAGGATCATCATGAGGATGATGATTGATCCGAAAGATTAATGTATGATCGCTTCTTTAGGATAGATGAGTCTTGAATCTACGGTGTAGAGACATCAAAGCGAGAGTATAGATACTCATTAGAGAACGAGGGAACTGAGCATGACCATCTCGAGCAGTCATGAGAAAGTCTACCTTCTCGTCGATGACTGACTTGAAGCTACAGTGGTGTGTCTGGTTCTTTGACCTAAGGTGCATCGGCAGTTCACCATGAGGGTGTTATAATTTGACTACACCATAACTCGATCTTCTAGCCATTCGGAATCCTGAGGTGTATGTTGGCTATAGCATGTTCATTATAGAAATTGGATTGCACCAATAGGAAATCTATTTACCTCGATAGATGAGGAGCAGCTCTATGATGATCATGAGAATCAAGTTCATAAGCCCATGGCTATGGTAGAGTGAAATAATAGAAAGAGTTTTTATTAGGGTTTTTACATTAGACTTGAATTGAATGATTAATTCATATGACAGAAACTAGGGTTTGACGAGATCACCTTAACCCTAATCCGATCAGGGCTCAAAATAGAGAAACTTAATCACACAGGTAACTGCACCAAGAGGTTCATTTTTAGTTTTGATGGATTGCCACCATATGCTGCTAGGTGTCACTGATGGATTTTGGGAGCAATTAAAATGATTTGGATAATCGATCATACTAGTTGTCTGAATCAGAAAAGTTTTGATCCATCGGAAGGCATTTTGATGATGTTAATGATAGAGATCGTGACATATTCCATTACCATACAAAATTGAACCTAATTGGATCACACAAATAAGGGTTTGGATTTGGATATCATCAATTAGACTAATCCAGTTTAATTGATTTGAATAAGATTCAATTAGGTTCAAGAAAATCGTGCTAGCACACGATTGAGCCTAATGTTCTCCTTCAATAATCATTAAAGCTTATCTTGACTGAACCAAATATGTTTGGGCTCACTCAAAAATCTTTACTTGGTCTGACTGAAGCTTATCTAGGTTAGAAAAGGATTATCTTAATTTATGAAAAAATTGAGGCAACACCTACCATCTTCTGTCACCTGCTAAATCTTGTCTTTGAACTTTGGTCAAATGTTGACCTTTGACACTTAGATATCTGCCCATGTGTCATGCACCCATAGGAGAGAACATGGGGCTTTGTCCTCCTACTAAAAGGTAGAAAGGGAGGGGTGCATGCCTAGGGAGGTGTGTGCCCCATGAGAATCATGCCTAGAGTCTTATACATATGGGACTCCAGGTTGCTTCATGGTTTCAAATTAGGTGGCGCCAAGGAGTCCTGTTTGACCAATCTTGGTGCCCCCTAAGGAGGTTTATGAGGAACTCTAATCTGATTGAATCAGATGATGTCATTCCACCAATCAGATTTAGATCTAATTGCACAAAGGATCATGATTGGCCGGGATGATGTAGCACTACATGGCACAGCAGGGTCTATAAAAACCCTATCTGCGCCTAGAATTATGAGTTTCTATCCTTTGCCCATGCCACAAGGCTTCTCTCCCTCCCTCTCCATACCACCTTTAGTTCCTCTCTCTCCTATCCACGTCCAAGAGTTTTTGGACTCGAGTTTGGTGCGATCCGAGCAAGAAAAAGGCGACAAGAAAGGAAGAAGGCAGCACTGCTGCAAGAGACAATGGCTGATCTTCAAAAGCCATTTTGAAGACCTTCAAGATCAGATCCAAATCTAATTTTTAGAGCATAGATTGAGAAAGATAAGATCTCTAGATTCTATCCGAGTGGATACCGATAGAGGTTAGATGCTTGCGTGGCTACATCCAGAATCTCAGGCAAACATTGAGATCATCACATGGTAATAGGATTACCCATAACAAAGGTATGATTAAATTAGATTTTATTCTATTTTATTTTATTTTATTAGATTAATAAGATTAGATCTAAAAAGTCTTAGATCTAATTTGGATCTAAGAAATTTTTTTTTTGAAATATCCATCTTGATTCAATCAGATCTGAACGAACCTAACCCAAAAAATAGGATTTTTCCTTCAACTGGTATCAGAGTCAGATTTCCAAAATTCATTTGATCTAATTTTATTTTAATTTTGATCTAATAACTAGATGATTTTAGATGTCACATGATATGTGATTAGATCTAAAATTAGAAAATTAAAATTAAATAATTTAGATCTAAGATATATGAGATGCATGATTAGACTATAAATAGAATTATTCTATGTGTAGTCTAATATGATCATAATTTTAATTTAATTAATTATAATTTTTAAATTTATTTATTTATTATTTTTTAATATTATAAATATTATAATTAGATCTAAAAAATAAAAAATAAATTTATTTAATTTTATTCATATGAGATATGATTGATGCATGTTTAGACTAGTTATAGAATAGATCTACAAAGTTATCTTGATTAAATTTAAATTTTATTTTTTAGATGTTTATGAGATAATTTAGATATAAAAATATGCATGATATGATACATAAGATGTATGTAAAATATATTTTTAAGTTAGATCAATTTTTATATGTGATATATGATGTAGATCTAACTAGTTTTGTAGATTCATCATATTTCTGATTAAGGCATTCCCTTTGGCCATCCGATCATAAGAATAAAGAAGGATTTAAAGGCCCTCTCCTTCCATTTGATGGGATGTTCTTATGATGTATAGGGATGCTACGCATTCATCCTTAATCAAAAATCAAAAACTTATTTTCTTCAAAACCCTAGATCCTGAAATCTTAGGATTTTATTTACATATTTTATTTATAAATCCTAAACTTAATTAAGAATTAAGGTTATGAAATATATTAGATCTAAAATTAAGAATTTTTAAATCTAAGACATATTCATAAAATTGGATTCGAACTTGGGTAGCTTAATTAGGTCTAGTGGTTGATCAAACCGAATCAAGAGTTGGTTAGATGGGATCAAGAGTGCTTAAATTAACCAGCCTAATAGGATTAAGTCTAGGTCAAGATTGAGTTACATGAGTGATCAATAAAGTTAAGACCTAATTAGGCTCAGTGGTTAGAGTCTGGATTGTAGGCTAATCCGATTGATTCTGGCTCAATAATTTGGTGTCTAAGGTAAGTTTAGCAGATACAATCAACTGATTTTTAATTAGGAGCTACTCAACTCGAATGCATTCTTGTCGAGTTAATGGCATATCCCTTCCATCGGTCTCACTTACCTGACCATATTTGTTGGCTCAGTCTTAATCTAAGGTTGCTAATAATCCGAGCTAACCCATGCCACTAGGTTAGTCATAATGGTTATGGCTATATCAAGTCGAGTTTAAAGAGACCTAAATTAAATCTTTTTAGAAAAAGATTAAGTCTAAGATCTTCCATCATTATAGATATGCGGGCCCTTCCTATGATTGATTGTTCTTGACTGATCATAGTGGTTCAGTTGCACCAGAAAGATATAACCATGTCTATTAGACATTGGATGCTATGGGCTAGAGGATGGATTGGACTCAATATTCTAGATACAGTAAGAGACCTAATTAGGAATCCAATCTGTGCAAATGGTGGGTCTAACTTAACTAAGGAGTGGATCAATATTTCGAGCATAGTGAGATTCATGAATTAGAGACCAAGCTTGGGTGCACCATGATTAGAGAATCATTGGACAAGAGTTGTTCACTCATTGACTAACCCATCATCAATAACTATTAGGTAAGGTGATGAGTCAGTTGGTGGGACTGCACTACCCACTAGAAATCATTAATCATGGAGATTTTTACATCTCTATAGAGGGAGTGTAGGGATCCGAAGAAAATAGTAGAAGCTAATTTATTTAAAAATTAAACTCCTAAATAAATTGGTCAAGTCTTAATTATAAAATCTAACTAGAAACTTTGACTCTCTACAGGAAAAAAAAAATGTCTGCATCCAACCCACTAGCTCGTATCCTGGACACCTATAGATTGATCGGACCCAATTACAAGGATTGGCTTCAAAACTTCAAAATCATTTTGAGTTTTGAGAAGTTAACTCATGTATTAGATTAAGATCTCCCCACCTTACCAGCCCATCCATTCACTGAACAGAGAGCGTCTCTTGATAAATGGATGGATGAAGATAACAAGGTCAGATACTACATGTTGGGCTCGATGTCTGATCAGCTTCAGTGCCAACATGAAGATATCAAGACTGCCCACCAAATGTTGGCTCACCTACAAGAGTTATTTGATGAACAGAGTCGTGCAGCCAAATATCAGATCACTAAATGACTGTTTAAGATTAAAATGCATGATAGGTAGTTAGTCCAAGATCATTGTCTGATGATGATCAAGAACTTAGAAGAGCTTGAGAAGCTCGGAGTGAAGTTAGACCAGGATCTACAGAATGATATAATTCTGCAATTCTTGATTGATGCATGTGGACAGTTCATCATGAACTACCATATACATAAACTTCAGAATACTCTAGTTAAACTTATGAATATGCTAGTTACTACTGAGCTTTCTATAAAAAGTTCTAAAGGCTTAGTACTTACTATGGAATGAATTTCTTTCAAGAGAAAATCTTTTGAAAAGAAGAAAAAGTCTGTGGAAAGATAGAAGGTGGAAGGTGGAAAAAAAAGAAAGACAGAGCTGAAGAAGAAGGCCGCTGACAAAGAAAAGTATTTCTATTATAATATTGACGGCCATTGGAAGCGAAACTACCCTACATACTTGGCCAACCTGAAGAATAAGAAGGAGACAAGTCCTTCTAGAGGTATTCTCGTTATTGAATCTAATCTTACGATTTCTTTTGCATCTAGTTGGGTGCTTGACTCTGGTTCTAATGCTCATTTGTGCACTTCCATACAGGGTCTTGAGAATAGCAAAAGGCTGAGGGATGGTGTGATGGTTCTACGTATCAAAAATGAAGTAAGAATTGCTGCTGTGACCGTGGAAACCTATCCTCTTCAACTACCATCTGGCTTAGATTTAGTACTTAGGGATTATTATTATGTGCTTGTTGCAAGCAGAAATTTGATTTCTATTTCATGTTTAGCACAAGAAGGCTATGTAATTAGTTTTCTTAAGGACCATTGTAATATTCTTTACGAAAGAAATAAAATTGTAAGTGGTTTCCTCATTAACGGTCTCTACCAGTTACATATTGATGTATCTATCTTTAATATCGAGCAAAATGTGAATACCATAAAACGATCCAGGGATAGTCCAAACGATAGGTATCTATGGCACCTAAGGCTAGATCATATAGCAGAAGATAGGATTAATAAATTAGAGAAAATCGAACTATTGAGTCCATTGGTTTTCGAGCCATATCCAATTTGTGAATCATGTCTTCATGGCAAAATGACTAAGCTCCCTTTTATGGGACATGGAGAAAGGGCCATGGATCTACTTGCCTTAATACATACTGATGTGTGCGGCCCATTTGATGTATCGGTCAGAAGCAACTTTGATTACTTCATAACCTTTATCGATGATTTATCTCGATATGGGTACATGTATCTTATGAGACACAAGTCTGAATTCTTTGAAAAGTTCAAGAAATTCAGACATGAAGTCGAAAAGCAAACTGGAAAATCCATTAAGGTTCTTCGATCAAATCGAGGAGGTGGATACCTTAGTTGGGAATTTTTGGACTATCTTAAGTAAAATGGCATGGTCTCTCAATGGACTCCACCTGGAATACCTCAACTCAATGGAATTTTGGAACTGAGAAATCAGATCCTATTAGATATGGTCCGATCCATGATGAGCTTCATGGACCTTCCTTATTTTCTTTGGGGACATAGTCAGTTAACTACTATATATTTACTGAATAGGATTTCCTCTAAAATTATTCCTACCACACCGTATGAGATATGGCATGATAAGAAATCAAGTCTAAGTCATCTCAGAATTTGGAGTTGTCCGGCTTGTGTCAAAAGACAACAAGCGGACAAGTTAGACTATAGATCCTTTAGAGCTCGATTTATAGGATATCCTAAAGAATCATTAGGATATTATTTCTACATTCCAGAAGATCACAATGTGATTATGAGTCGGTATGCCATTTTTCTTGAAAAATAGTTTATTCAAGATAGCGGCATTGGAAAGTAGATCAAGCTAAAGGAGAAAGTCTCCCAAGAGCACGAGCTAAGGATCCTATGGAACCAAATTAGGTTGAGCCAATGCAATCACTACCTCCTCCACCTCATAGATCGAAAAGAATTTCTCGTCCCCCTGAGAGGTACTTAGGCACTATTTCAAAGAAAGTAGAGAAAATGTTCCTCGTACGTAATGGGGTTCATGGTGATCCCAAAACCTATGACGAGGCAATATCGGATATCGACTTCGAAAAGTGGTTAGAGGCAATGAAGTCAGAAATTGACTCGATGCACTCAAACCAAGTCTATACCTTGGTAGATCCATCAAAAGGTATAGTATCTATTAGGTGTAAATGGATCTACAAGAGAAAGATTGGTGTAGATGTTAGATATATGTGCCCTAGAAGCCAGAATTAGCTCACACTTGTAATACACTTCTAGGGACAAAATTATAATTTTGACTATAATCAATAAAATGGATTATTTTCTATCACATATGTGTATTTAGTGTCTGTGATACATCCTTTGAGTTAATGGTAATGATAATTCATATTTTCAAGAGTTGAAAATTTAAGACATGAATAATCATTATTAACTCATAAAATGCTCCCGACCATAGGATCATCACGAGGATGGTGATTGATCTGGAAGGTTGGTGTACAATCGCTTCTCTTTAGTAGATGAGTCTTGAGTCTATGGTGTGGAGACATCCGGAGCGAGAGTACAGGTACTCATTAGAGAACGAGGGCACTGAGCATGACCACCTCAAGTAGTCATTAGAAAGTCTACCTTCTCGTCAATGACTGACTCGATGCTGCAGTGGTGTGTCTGGTTCTTTGACCTGAGGTGCATCGACAGTTCACCTTGAGGGTGTTATAGTTTGACTACACCATTACTCGATCTCCTAGCCATATTGAAATCCTGAGGTGTATGTTGGCTATAGCATGTTCATTGTAGGAACTGGATTGCATCAAGATGGAATCTATCTACCTCGGTGGTAGAGGAGCAGCCCTATGATGATCATAAGAATCAAGTCCAGAAGCCCATGGCCATGGCAGAGTGAAATAATAGAAAGAGTTTCTATTTAGATTTTCACATCGGACTTGAATCGAATGATTACATCATATGACAGAGACTAGGGTTTGACGAGTTCACCTTAACCCTAATCTGATCGAAGGCTCAAGATAGAAGAACTTAATCACACAGGTAGCTGCACCAAGAGGTTCGCATTCAGCTCTGATGGGTTGCCACCATATACTGCTAGGTGTCACTGGTGGATTTTGGGAGCAATTAGAATGATTTAGATGATCGATCATTCTAGCTGTTCGAATCAGAAGAGTTTTGATCCATCGAAAGGAGTTTTGATGATGTTGATGATAAAGATCATGACATATCCCATTACCATACAGAACTGAACCTAACTAGATCACACAAATAAGGGTTTGAATCTGGTGATCATCAATTGAACTGATCCAGTTCAATTGATCTGAATGAGATTCAATTAGGTTCATGAAAATCGTGCTAGCACTCGATTGAATCTAACGTTCTTCTTTTACTATCATAAATAGTTGCCCTGACTGAGCCAAAGAAGTTTGTGCTCGATCAGAGGTCTTCACTTAGTCTGACTGGAGCCTGTCCAGATCAAAAAAAGATTGTCTTATTTTATAAGATAATACCTACCATTTTTGATCATCTGTCATTTCTCGTCCTTTGACTTTGGTCAAAAGTTGACCTTTGACTGGTCAAATGTTGACCATTGACACTTTGACTTCTATCCACATGTCACACACGTATTGGAGAGCTGGTGGGAGCTTGTCCCCTTGCCAGAAGCTAGCAAGGAGGAGGGCGCATGCCACCCTCATGCACCTATTGGAGAGGCGCCTAGGAGTCCAAGTTTGAAGCCCCTAGGAGTCCCTGTTGGTCAGGGACTCCATCTTCTTATTGGATTCTGATTAGACTCCTCCTAAGAACCAACTTTGACTGGTCTTAGGTGCCATCTAAGGATGAATCTAAGAGACTCTATTTTCATCAATCTGATTTAGATCTGATTTCACAAAGGATTATGATTGGTTGGGAAGAAGAGGAGTTGGATCACGCATAGTCTATAAATAAGACCCTACGCCCAACTCAAAATATATGAATGCAATTCTCCATGCCCCAAAGCTGCCTCTCTCTTCCTCCTCCATGCCAAGCTCATCTTCTCCCTCTCCTCTCCACATCCAAAGAAGTTTGGGATCATAGTTGGTGCAATCTAGGTGAGAGAAAGGCGATAGAAAGCTAAAAGGCTGCGCTGCAAGAAAGGACAACTACTGATCTTCGAAAGCTATTTTGAAGATCCTTCAAATTAGATTCAAATCTAATTTTTGGAGACATGATAGAAAAGAGGAGGATCTCCCGATCCAGTCTGAGTGGATACCGATAGAGGTAGGCACTTGCATGGCTTGATCCAGAACCTTTCGCTGCTTACAAGATCATCAATGGGTAATAGGATTACCCTACATCAAGGTAAATTAAATTTAATTTAATTTATCTATATTTTATTTTAATTATTAAAAATAATAAAAATTAAATCTAAAATATTTTATATCTAATTTAGATCAAAAAAAAAAATTTTGAAATATATCTCTTGATCCGATCAAATCTGAACGAACCTAGTCCGCAAAATTAGGATTTTTCTTCAACTGGTATCAGAGCCAAGCTTCTAAAGTATTTAGATCTAATTTTAAATTTATTCTAATCAAAAAATAAATGATTTTAGATATCACATGAGATGTGATCAGATCTGAAATCAAAAAAATTAAAATTAAATGATTTGGATCTAAGATTAGAAAATATGCATAACTAGTTCTAAAATAGAATAGTTCTATAGAATAGTCTTGCATGTTTATAATTTAATTTGATTAAATTATATTTTAGATCTATTTATTTACTAATTTTTGATATTATAATTATTATAATAATATCTAAAAAATAGCAAATAAAAATTATTTAATTTTAGTATCATATGAGATATGATTGATGCATGTCTAGACTAGTTGTAGAATAGTTCTACATAGTTGTCTAGATTAGAGTTTATTTTGATAAGATTAATTTAAATCTAATTTTTTAGATTATTATGAGATAATTTAGATCTAAAAATATGCATGATTCGATACATTAGATGTATGCAAAATATGCCATGATTAGATCTAATTTGTATATGAGATATATGATATAGATCTAAAACTATTTTGTAGTATTACATGTTCCTGATTAAGGCATTCCTCTTGGCCGTCCGATCATAAGAATGAAGAAGAGTTTAAAGGCCCTCTCCTCCCATCCGATGGGGTGTTCTTATGA
>QRFJ01006363.1:0-12489 GCA_006176705.1 Cocos nucifera | reverse complement strand
AAGGCCAAAGCGAAGGATGTCTCTCCGGTCGGCGTCCTTTGAGTAGTTCGGTATGCCCAGAGGACGTGGTAGAGTTCGTCCACCCAAGTTCCCTTAGCCCTGTCGAGCCTTGTCCTGATGCCTTGCAGCAGGATCCGATTGGTCACCTCAGCCTCCCCATTGGCCTGCGGGTGAGCCACCGATGTGAAGCGGTGGGAGATGTTCTGCCCTTCGCAGAATTCGACGAACTTTGCCCCAGCGAACTGCCGTCCATTGTCGGTTATAAGGGTTCGGGGCAAGCCAAACCGGCAAACTAGTGACTTCCAGACGAAGTCCTGCACCTTGGTCTCGGTGATCCTCACTAGTGGTTCGGCTTCAACCCACTTGGTGAAATAATCGATCGCAACCAGGAGGAACTTCCGTTGCCCGGACGCTGTTGGGAAGGGGCCGAGTATGTCCATTCCCCACTGCGCAAATGGCCAAGGTGCGCTGAGCGGAGCAAGCTCGGATGCCGGCTGCCTTTGCACGCTGGCACTCTTTTGACAGCGGTCGCACTTCTTCACATATTCCACGGAGTCATGAAACAAGGTCGGCCAATAGTACCCCTGCCGAAGTAGTTTTTACGATAGGGACCTGGCTCCTACGTGGCTTCTGCAAAGTCCTTCGTGCACATCCCACAGTGCGAGGTTGGCCTCTGAAGGTCGGAGACATCTCAGCAACGGGAGGGAGTACGACCTCTTATACAATTTGCCTTCATATAAAATGTAGCGGGAGGCCTGATTCCTGAGCTTCCGAGCTTCTTTCCGGTCGTGAGAAAGAACCCCCTCTTTAAGGTAGGCGACCAACGGATCGATCCAGCTGGACTCAAATTCCATCTGCAGGACGGCCTGAGATTCCTCCGTGGCTGGGCATTTCAAAATTTCTAAAAATACTTCTTTAGGTAGTTCGGCCGGGGCTGAAGTGGCCAACTTGGAGAAAAGATCGGCTCTCGCATTTTCCACCCTTGGAATATGCTGAATGCCGAAACTGTTGAAGGCCGGGGCCAAACCCCTCACTTTTCCGAGGTACCTCGCCATGCCTTCCTCCCGTGCTTCATAGCTGCCGCCGACTTGACCGACCACCAGCTGGGAATCACTGTAGACTTGAAATCGATCTACTTTTAATTTCCTTGCTATCTTTAATCCGGCGATCAGCGCTTCATATTCAGCTCCATTGTTGGTCGCGGAGAATTCGAAGCGTAGTGCGTACTCGGCGATGACTCCTTCGGGGCTGACCAAGACCAGGCCTGCACCAGCTCCAGCAGAGTTGGATGAACCATCCACGTGCAAAGCCCAAAAGCCTTCGGAAAGGTTCGGCTGCGATAGCTCAGCTTTGTCCAGACTCGTCTCACTTTGGTGTCGGCCCTGCTCTGTCCAAGCTCGGCTTCGACCGGAATGGTGCATTCTACCATAAAATCCGCCAATATCTGGGCTTTGATCGACGGCCTGGGTCGATAGTTGATGTCGAACTCCGTGAGCTCAATTGTCCATTTCGCGATTCTTCCGAAGGCGTCCATCCGGTGAAGGACTGCTTTTATTGGTTGGTCCGTGAGGACCGTTACGGTGTGCTCCTGAAAGTAAGGTCGGAGCCTCCTGGCAGTAATTAGAAGAGAGTAAGTTAGTTTTTCTAACCTAGAGTACCTGATCTCTGCATCCCTCAGGACCCAGCTCACGTAGTAGACCGGTCGTTGCATCCTTGCTTCTTCCTTGACCAGGACTGCCGCTAGGGCCATCGGGGAGACAACTAGATACAGGAATAATTCTTCTCCGGGTTCGGGCTTCGCCAACAGTGGGGGTGAACCGAGGTAGTTTTTAAGCTCCTCGAATGCCCGTTGGCACTTCGCCATCCAGCAGAAGTCCTTCGGTCGCCTGAGAACTTGGAAGAAGGGTGTGCATCGTTCGACCGACCTTGAGACGAAACGATTTAGGGACGCCACCTTTCCGGTCAGGCGCTGAACTTCCTTGATCGTCTTCGGAGCAATCATCTCCCAAATGGCTCGGATCTTCTCAGGATTTGCTTCGATTCCGCGTCTCGACACCATGAACCCCAAAAACTTTTTGGAGGTCACGCCAAAGGCGCATTTGGTTGGGTTCAGCTTCATCTTGTGCTTCCTGAGTGCACCGAAGGTCTCTTTAAGATCGGCGAGGTGGTCTGTCGAAGCTCGACTTTTGACGAGCATATCATCCACGTACACCTTCACGTTGTGGTCGATCTGCTCTTTGAAGACCTTATTAACCAAGCACTGGTAAGTGACTCCTGCATTTTTGAGTCCGAACGGTATGATCCTATAACAATAAAGACCACGGTCAGTAATGAAGGCGGTCTTCTCTTCGTCCTCGAGCGCCATCCGTATCTGGTTATAACCAGAAAAAACGTCCAGGAAGGTGAGGAGCTTATGGCCCAAAGTCGCATCCACCAGCTGGTCGATCCTGGGCAGGGGGTAGCTGTCTTTCGGGCAAGCCTTGTTTAGCTTCTTGAAGTCGACACACATCTTCCACTTGTTATTCGCCTTCCTGACGAGGATCACGTTTGAGATCCAGGTCGGATAATTAACCTCTCGGATGAGTCCGGCTTGGAGGAGCTTGTCTACTTCGACGATCGCTTTCTGCCTCTCTGGGGCGTGGTGGCGCATCTTTTCTCTTATCGACCGGTGCTTTGGATCGACGGCCAGCCGATGCTCCATGACTTCGGCGTCAATCTCCGACATGTCCGCTGGGGTCCAGGCGAAGACGTCTGCGTTTCTTCTGAGGAAGGCGACGAGCTGCTCCCAAACCTCGTCCGCCAAGTTGGAGCCGATCTGCACAGTGTGCTTCGGATTTCCGTCATTTAAGGGAACAGAGATGAGGTCCTCCATAGGCTCGCCTCGCTCCTCAGTGAGATCGTCGCGGACATCCAGTCCATCAACAAGATAAGGATTGGGCCGTTCTCCCTTATGTAGGGCGATCGAATAACAGTGCCTCGCTGGAGTCTGATCTCCTCTGACTTCTCCGACCCCGCGACTCGTCGGAAACTTCATCTTCAAATAACAGGTTGACACCACCGTCCGAAGTGCATTTAGATCAGGTCGACCGAGAATCGCATTATAGGCGGACGGAGTCCTCACGATCAGGAAGTCAACCTGCGTTTTGGCCAATCTCGGGTGTTGTCCTGCCGTCATAGCCAAAGTTATCACGCCTTCGACTGGTACGGTGTTGCCAGCGAATCCTACCAGCGGGGAGTTCATAGGCCTCAAGCGGTCCTCGAGTAGGGACATTTTTGAGAAGGCATCGTAAAACAATACGTCGGCCAAGCTTCCATTATCCACCAAAATGCGGCGTACATCGTAGTCAGCAATATTCAAAAAAATTACAACCGCGTCATTATGCGGAAATTGGATTCCCTGGCCGTCCGCCTCGATGAAGGTCACGGGCTCCATGGTCCTCCGCTTCTTTACCGATCCCTCGGATCCACTGGCCTCTCCTTATTGAAGTCCCCCCAAGATAGTGTTGATGACGCCAAGAGACGGCCGATCTTCTTGCTGGTTTCCCCCACTTGGTGGTAACGCCCTCAACCGATCTTCCTGCTCTTTAGATCGTCTCCGCAGGAATCGGCCAAGTCTACCTCGTCTGATGAGCTCTTCGATCTCATCTTGGAGCTGGATGCACTCCTCAGTGTCGTGATCGTGGTCACGATGGTAGAGGCAGAACTTGTTGGGATTACGTCTACTGGGATGGGAACGCATTCTCTCCGATCTCGGAAGTCGTTTCTTGATCTCCATCAGCACTCGGGTCTTTGGGGCGTTGAGGAGGGCGTAGTTGTGGAATCGTCGTCGAGGGAAACTTCGGCGCTGGGGGGAACCTCGGCGTGCCCTTCCGTCGGGGGTTCCCTGCCTCTGAGCTCGAGGGGGAGTTCGGGCTCGCCCGCGACTAGGGGAAGTCCGGGAGCGCGGCCGAGCTTCAGTCCGCTTCCTTTCTTCGGCGGGCCTGCTTGGTCCGCTGATTCGCCGCTTGTCGCTGGCTTCACCGTCCTTAGCTTCGAAAGCCTCCTCTGCCCGGGCATAACTTTCGGCCCGAGCCAGCATGTCCGCAAAATCCCTAGGATACTTCTTCTTCAGGGAGAACAGCAAGTCGTTCTTCTGAAAGCCGCCCTTGAGGGCAGCCATGGCGACTGACTGGTCAAAGTTCCGAACCTCTAATACGGCAGTATTAAACCGAATGACATAAGCCTGGATAGGTTCCCCCTCCTTCTGCCTAATGATCATTAAGGAATCCGAGCCTCGACGTGGACGCCGGCTACTGATGAAATGGGCCACAAATTGTTGGCTCAGTTGGTCAAATGATAAGATGGTACTCGGCTTAAGTGCCGAGTACCAATTCCTGACAGCCCCGTTAAGAGTAGAGGGGAAAGCCCGGCATAAGATGGCGTCTGGCGCGCCATGGAGCAACATCATTGTCCGGAAGACTTCCAGGTGGTCGATCAGATCGATAGTCCCATCGTAACTCTCGAGCTGCGGGAGCTTGAAGATCGGCGGGACCGGCTCCTGCATAATTTTCTGCGAGAAGGGAGGGTCAGTACAAATGTCATTACCACGGGAGGAGGAAGTATGACGGAGCTCCTTGATTCGCCGGTTCATTTCTAAGAGCCTTCGATCTAAGAGGTTTTCGCGATCTTTGATCTCCAAAGTCTTTTGGCAGAACGGGTGCGAGGCTTCCCCCTGGATCGAGCCATGGTCCGAGCAGGGGCTCTCCCTCCTTTGCCTCCCTCTTCCAGGGATCGGAGGTCGGGTAGCCTAAGTCGGCCATTCCTGGGCCAGACCACATGGCTCTGGGAAGTCCCGCACCGTTTGAGCTGGCGTCGGGATCTGCCGGTGCATGGCCTGCACCGCCTGTACCGCCTCCGTGAGGCCACGAACCTGCTGAACGAGCAAGTTAAACTGCTCCATATCCACCGCGGCCACAGATGGAACCTAGGCCGCCCGGATTAGAGTAGGAATGGATGGATCTGAAGGGGATCGGGCCGCGGAGGCCGCCGAGCACCGAGTCGAAGCCCTCCTAGGAGGCATTTTCTCGTGGAGGATGAATCCTAGAGAGGAAGAAGAGAGATCTCCGGAGAGGGGAGAGAGAGATCGTTGCCGAGCACTCCTTTAAGAACAAGAGGACCTCGGAGGTTCAGCCCTTCCTCTAGCACCAATCTGTTGACGCAAAAACTGATCGTCGTCGGAATCCGCTGGAGTGGAGGTCAATGAGGTCGCCGTCGGGGACTTGCAAAACAAAGTCCCGTCCGGAGCCGGTAGGGGGTGGCTCCGACAGGACCCTCCGACGATCAAGTCAGCTCTGGCCAACAGGAATGGAGTGCTCGGGAATGAGTTCCGCTGAGCTTAGAGAAGAAGAGGAGAGCTTAGAGATCAGAGGTTAGAGTTAGCATATCTGGAGGGTCCTTTATAGGCGGAGCTTAATTGATGGTGACGGCCATACCGCCTGGTAGAAAGCCATTGGGGCCGCATGGAGTTCGGTACAGAGAGGAAGGCGTCGTTCAGGCGGATAGTGACAGCCATACTGATAGGTCATGGGCCGCATGGGGCTGGTTACGGAGAGAGTGGTGTCGCCAGTGGTGGTGGCCATGTCGTTCCGATTGTGGGCCGCATGGGACTAGTTACGGAGAGAGTGGCGTCGCCAGACTGGTAATGGCGGTCATACCGTCGAGCTCCGACAGTCGTAGCTCGAAGAAGCAGGCGTTGGCTGGTGGACTCGAGTATATACCAATTTCAAAGAAGCTCGGACTCCAAGAGGAGTTCGACCGAAGGGGGCTCGGAAGGAGTTCGACTCCTGTGAATCCAAGGAGCCCGACCGCTAAGCAGTTCGGCCGGCTGAACGGGTTCGAAGAAGCTCGGCCACTGGGGGTTCGATCCGGACGTTGGGAGTTCGAAGAAGCTCGGCCGTTGAGGAGTTCAGCCGGCTGAAGGGGTTCGGTCCGGACGCTGGGAGTCCGAAGGAGCTCGGCCGCTGAGGAGTTCGGCTAAGATCCGTCCGTTGAAGCTCTTCCGTGGCTACTGGTTGCATTAGGCAGAACATCGAACTGGACTTCGGCAGAAGCGAGGTTTATCCACAACAGAACCTATGCTAAGACCTTTTTTCCTAGATCAGCTCCCAACCCAAACTGTACTAAATCTCGCAGAAGATAATAAAGGTTATTTGGCCCTTATAACTTATATATGATTTCCAGATCAGGACAGCATTCTTTTTCAGCATAAATATAAAATTCATATATTTGAGTTAAATAGTAAATATATTATACTAGCTAACCTCTGCATAGCGGAATATCCACAATATGGTGTGTGCCCTCTTGATATAGCCCAATCAGCGGGCTTTCTGGTGTTCCACGAACAGCTAGCTTTGCCCGACATCTCCATTCCCACTAAAATAGAACAACTAGAGCTTGAAATATATATATATGAACTAAGCAAAAACTAGCATTAAGACTGTATGGAATTGTTAATGATTGTATGGAATAATGGGCAAGTGTATTTCAAAAATAAAATAGGCAAGCTTAATTCATAAAAGATTATGAATATTCAAGCTAGCAAGTACCAAAAGCAAACTCTCCTTGCACCACAAGCTAGAAGGTCAAAGTAGAAATGATAATAGCGACCAAGATTCCTCAAGCCAAAAGAGATGCATGCAGTAATCTTCTCCACCTTTTGTCCCAAGCAAATCAAATACACTTATCTCTATTTCTTTAACACGCATCCAAGAACATGCAAAAGAAAAAGAACACACTCTCAAATGTTATACATGAAAGCAATATGGTTCCAAATGATCAGTTTAAGGTTTGCAATAATCATGCTTATCACCCCTTAACAGGCATATTGTACAAAACCAGCACTGAACTGATACTTTGTACGAGGGGCATACAAAGTGGGTATGCTGAACCAATTCTCAAGATTTTACGTCCCGACGGGACAGGGGGCGTCCCAACTGTCCCATCTCATTCCTATGAGAAAACAGGACTGGGACTAGGTCAGGGCTTCGAAACTCATCCATGTAGAGAGAGAGAGAGAGAGAGAGAGAGAGAGAGGAGAAGAAGAAGAAAGAGAATAGAAAGAAAGGAAGGAAATATGAAGAAAACAAAAAACGTGAACAAAAAGAAGAAGAAAAATGAATGAAAGAAAGGAAAGGAGAAGAAAAAGAAAATAAGAATGAAAGAAGTAAGAAGAAAAAGAAAAAGAATAGAAAAAAGAAAAAAAGGAAAGAAAAGAAGGTAGAAGAAAAAGAAAGTAAAGAAGGAAAGAAATAAAAAGAAGAAATAAAGAAAAGAAGAAAGAGAGAAAGACGGAGGATATCTTTCAGATTGGATGATCGGAACCACCACTAGGACAGGACGGGACAATGGAGCATCCCATTTCATTGAGAAACTGGGACACCTCCATCTCACAACATTTAAAACCTGGCCAACTCCTATATCGGGTGCACCAATAATGTACCAACATGGTATCGATACAATGTCTGACATTGAGATTGCAAAGCTTGGAACAGTTATTCTTTATTCCAAATTGAAATGAGGGTAAATTAAATCATTTTAAAATTATCATCAAGAGCTTAAAAAAAAAAAGTCATATTACAATTATCCCTTTTAGAATGTAAACTTTTTTATGTATTCATATATTGCCTGTTGAAATCATTCAAAGTTCAATGTTCTTTCAAACTGACCAAAAAAAGGTTGGATTTTGTAATACATCAGTAGATTTTAAAGCAGCATTTACCATTCACAGACCACATGCACTCATCCTACAAGACTGCAACCTTACAAAATTCCCATCTCAAAACTTGTTAGTTCCCTTCCCTTCCAATCACCAAAAGCTCTTCAGAAGAGAGACAAGAAGGTTAACTTCTAAATCTCATCAACAAAAATTTCTTCCAAGTGCAAGAATCCATGTCCCAACATCATCCCATACATCCATATGAGCATGGAAAAGGGGAGAGTAGTACCCAACAGTTCTAGCAAAATCAGACAATTTTCAGTGCCTTACCCAAGTTTCTCTCCTAAAATTTCCTTAACCTTCAACAACAGCATCATAGCACATATCATACAGAAGCCACTATATCACAACCATCTCTCTCATCATTATCATAATCATGGTAGGTTTTTCCAACAACATTTATTTTACATCTCAAATGCACAAACATCCATTATCTCCTTGCTATAGCTTAAAGAACTAAAGAAAGAAAGCAACGAAGATAGAAAATGGTGACTATTCACAAATATGGAGAAATCAAACATTATTATGGTGTTTCACCTCCCAATTCATCCAAATCTCAACCATATATACCACTAATAAACATTAAACCAAAGACTTTTTTCAATCAATTTGAGGGGACAAAATACAAAGGACATGTTCCCCTTTTGAGGTTGCATGAATAACAACATATGATTTTAGACATCAATAACTCAAATATCTTCCAAATCCCTGCAGCAAAACTTCTTCTATTAACTTTATAAAGGTAATTAAGTGCCAGGTTAATGGTGTCATCCTTAGAAATCAATATGATAAGAGTACACTGTTATCCTTAAAGGCGATAGCCTTCTACAAGAAATTACAAAAAATGTGCGAAAACCATTAATAAAAAAGGCATGGTCCAATCCTCCAAGCTGCAAGCCCACTCCCCTACCACATCATGTATCACACATCTTTATATCCCCTCTGTACTCTAGTTATTTAAAAAAAAAAAAAAATCTCAATTTTCTCAATTATCTCTTTCATTTGTACATGCATGCATTTAGCAACCTCAATTTCTTATGCACAGCAGTCCATAAAGTTCAGATTGGTCAGAGTTATAAAACTATGGGTTCTTGCTGTTCTCCTTTGGATATAATGCCCTTAAATTTCCTCAATAAAAATACACCTTTGGAATCTAACCCTTATATATAAGCATATAATTGGCTTCTTGATCCTCCTTTCACTGCAAATTGACATTGTGTTTTTGTTGCCCTCCTTCCACCATATTGCTCTTAAGCCTTAAATTTTCTATGTCAGTTGCTCTCTATGAGTCTTATCCTTATAATCCAATTTAAGCTTGCCTTTGTCAATCATATGCTCATCTTAGATATCTGCCTATTCTCTGACATCTATGCTTTATCACCATTGTAATACAACAATAACTCCCCTGCAAATCTCCAAGGGATCCTTTTTCTCCAAAATTTATCTTTAACAAACTTTAATTTAATCCCCAAGAAGCTCACAAACTTCCTCTCCTCCTAAATCAACTGCAATGCTATCTAAATCCTTTGTCCTCAAAATTCTTCCGAACTTCTCTAACTATATTTTGCAATTTAGTCTCTCAAAAGACATCATATAACCAAACAGCAATTACCCACCCTCTGCTACGCCGAGCATCCCCATGTTTGCACGTGTTTTCATGGATAACAAATTACTGTGAGTTGCCAAGTTTTTAACAACGCTTTTCAGCGCATCCAACCAACCCTTCTTATATTCTTTCCTCGCTAATATTTGTGCCATGCAATTCTACATGCCAATCCCAACAATTCCAAAACCGGGCTCGAGCTCTCGAACCTCAGTCTAACCTACCATTCATACCAAAAATTCACCCAAGATCTTCCATCAACAAATGCCATTCAAACCAGCAAGCACTTATAGAATTCAGGTAAAAATATTAAGTAAGAATAATATTTCAAAAAAAAAAAGTTACACCCACCAGCCTACCGCTGTCAAAGGTGAAATCTTGCACGCCACGGTCCCTGAAGAACTTGCTCACCTCTTGGAGCACCGGCGGCTGGTCCAAATTCCACTCGTAGGAGCAACCCGAGCACCTGAAAATTCACAAAAAATGTAAAAAGAAAAGAAAAAGTTGAGAAAGAGAGAGGATTGGAGGTCCGCGTGGGTGAAGTGAGCGTACGATTGGAAGTGCGGGCATTGGAGGGCAGTGGGAGCGGAGGAGGAGGAGGGCGATTCGAGGAGATGGTTAGGGTTTCGATTAGGGAGGTGAGAGGTAGCGACGGCCGGCGGAGTGTTTCGGGCAGCGAGGCGGGCAGTGACCGGAGCAGGCGGGAAGAGCGAGAGAGCCATCTCCGAGGCGCCTCCCAGCACTCGCCGCTGACAGCTCGTAGCTGGTGAAAAGACCGCGTGGTTTATCTGTAGCACGTGCGACGCACTTGATAGCAAGGTAGGCTCTAATCTTCTACGGCATCCCCTCTAGGCATGGGCGTCGGGCCCGACCCGACCTAAGTCCAACGAGCCTGAGGCCGAATACGGCCTATCCTATAAACCGCCATCCGGCACGACTTTAGGCTCGGCAATTGGCGGGCCGAGTCTGAGGCTTGATTTTTTTTTTTAGCGGCCGTCCCAGATATGGTCCGCAATGGTATAAAATGGGTCATGTTTGGCTCAACCTAAAACGGACCAGACCGATCCATAATGATTAAAATCAATTTTTTTTTAAATTTTTTAATAATTAAAACAGCTAGTTTTCTTATTTTAACATTTTAACCTCTTCAACGGTAAAAAAAAATGACTAGATTAAGGGATATTTTTGAAAAATAAAAATTTAGGACTTCTTTAAATAGAGCCTTCTTCTTTCATTCTCACAACATCAATTCATCAAATCAATTCTCTCTTTTTAATCTCCCTCCTTCTATTTGTTCTCTCTTCTAGCAATTCTTCTCTTTCCCATTAAATATTTAGTACGTAGCAATTATAGTTTAGCAATTCAAGAATCATACAAGAAGAGGAAGCATCTCTCTTTTAGAGGTCGTAGTTCAAGAGCAGCTCCATAAATTTGGCTCTCCAGCTTTTCGGCTATCCGACCTCCGATGGCTTGGCCCTTCTCCTCCGGCTCTCCAACTCTCCAATCTTAAGCTCCACCTTTTCTTCTTTCTTAGCTTTACAATTTAATTTTTTTTTTCTGATTACTGATTAGTTTTTATTTTTTTATATTAACTTAGTTTAGATGATAAGTTATGATGATGAGAGTATAGCCGGCACTGCTGGATATGCCGATATTTCTCTTCCTATTTTGAAGGAGAAAGAAATTCTTCCTGCTTTCTTTGAAGTTTTTTTTGGAAAAGCTAGATCCGTTTTCTATAAGACGACTAACACTGTATAAAATAATTTCGATAAAATTTTGATAGATGGAGTCTCATAAAATATAAAAAAAAATTTATCAAAAAAAATAAAAAAAATTAATTCTGGGACCATTTTGATACCCTGACGATGAATTAAGTAGACTTCCAGCTTTTTGATCTTTTCTTTTAGCTTAGGCCATTCTTTTGGCATCATTTTACTTTAAAAAAATATCTAATTTATCCAAAAACTCCTCTTTTAAAAATATTCTATATTTCATAATTTTCAAATTTTTTGGATATTTTATTTCATGGTTTCCTGATTTGCTGGACATCAGATTGCATTATAGAATTACGCTGGTTAAGATTAGAAATAACAATTATCAAAGTTACACCATTTAGATATTTTTTTTACCCCAGGTAGTCGAAGTTATCTCATTTAGATGTTCTTCTTAGCCTTACGAATCTCATTAGAGTCGATTGATATTATCGTCGTACTAAGATTCAGATATAGATTAATTTTTTTATAAATCATCCTAAGTCACTTCTTCATGATAAAAATCTTTTTTTCTATTTTGTTGACTTATTTGAGTCTTAAAAATCTTTCCTGGTGTTTTTCTAAAATACCTCATCTAGATTTCTAATGCTCATGAATTGCAAGAATATCGAAAATCTTATTTTTATGGCTATGTGTCCGTGTGGTAGTGAAGCCTATATTATTTTAATTTCATAAGATACAACTTTCAATTATATTTTTAATAAAATAGTAGAGAGATTAAAATATTTATCTTCTATAATAATTAATATAAAATTTTATATTTTTAATATTAAAAAATGCTTGTTATGCTCACTGCTGATAAAGATATTAAGAATATGTACGAAATATATCTAAAGTTAAAGCTACAATAAATGACATGATTGTATATTATTCTATGTCAATAATTGAATTGCCTAATGTGATAATCAACATGAGGTAATACAAAATTTATTTATAGTTTATTTTACCATTCTTCTTTTTAATTAGACTGAATCATTTAATATGATAATCAACATGAGGTAATATGTTGAAAAAAAAATCTTTTTACATTGTAGGGATGGCAGCCCATTCGAAAATGCTGAACATGTACATTGTTCTAACAATTGTCAAAAGAGTAATTTATCTATTTTTTTTTTGTTTGGCAACTCGAGTAATTTTATTCGAGTAGTCGAAGAAACAAAAGCCATCATTGAAAATGAACCAAGTCAAAGGAACATATTAGATGCTTGGAAGAACTCTGTAGAAGATATAGATAAAAAATTCAAGAATGTCGAAACCTTCATGACATAATTTGTAATACTGCATTACAAATTGTAGAGATTTTGTATTTATGAAAAATGATCGTCAGCATATGACTGTTGAGTATATATATGCATATAAAG
>QRFJ01006362.1:0-23771 GCA_006176705.1 Cocos nucifera | reverse complement strand
AGTCTAGAACATCTTGGGCAAACTAGCATGATCCTCATGCTCCTAGCTCTCTCATTCAAGGTTTGGTTCATGTGCTCTGCTATCCTTTTCTATTATGGTATGCTTGGAATGGTCTTCTCTATCTTGATTTCACTTGCTGTGTAGAATTTTTTGAACTCAGTGTTGTCATATTTGCCTCCATTATCTGATCTCAAGTACTTTATTTTCTTGCCAAACTTGTTCTCCACCAGACTCTTTCAATCTCTAAAAGTAGCAAATACATTAGATTTATGTTTTAGAAAATAAACCCATACCTTTCTAGTGGAATCATCAATGAATGTTATATAATATTGCGAGCCTTCAAGGAATGTGATCGAAGAGGGACCCCACATGTCTGTGTACACAAGCTCTAGCTTTTTTATCGTTGGTGTTCTGCCAATCTTGAAGAAACCGATCTTCTTCTGCTTTCCAAGAATACAATCCTCATAGAGATCAATATCAATAGACTTTAAACTTTTCAACTTGCCCTTCTTTAATAGTACCTACATACCCTTCTCGCTCATGTGACCCAGTCTGCTATGCCACAACTTTGAATCTGCTAGTATTAGTACCATTGAATCTCTGATATTACTGATCATGTAGAGGGTACCCAACTTGTTTCCTCATGCTATCACTATAGCACTTTTGGTGATCTTTCAAGAGCCACCAACAAAAGTTATAATGTATCCCTCAACATCCAACAACCCAACTGAAATCAGATTTTTCTTTAAGCCTCGGACATGTTCGATATTCTTGAGCTTCCATACCAACTAGTTCAGCATCTTTATATGCACATTATCTTTCCTTATAATATTCAATGATTCATCATCAAGATAAACCTTTTCAAAGTCTTTGGCAGTGTAATGTATCATACACTCTTTCTGCGAGGTGAAATGAAATGAAGCTCCATAGTTTAGGATCCATGACTCGATTGGACTGTACATATTGAGGACTAGGATATCAACTATTATCTCTATTGCTGCATTAATGGATTCCTCGTTCTTCCCTTTATTAATCTTTCTTACCTAGTAGTTCTTCTTGGTGTACCTTTTCTTGTCGTAGTGCCAACAGCCATCACCTTTCGGTCTAGATTGGCTTCTTTATTTGGACTTGGATTTTTCATGGCTTTTGTTGCACTATGTAGTTCTTCCTCTGTCTTCTTGAGTAACCAAGGTAGAATTAGAGTTCTTGTTGGATTTTCTTCTTTTGATATTTTTACTAAAACTTAAGTTTTGGATCTCTTCAAATTTTAGCTTGCTTGAGCCACAAGAACTACTCACCATAGTCATGGTAGCACCTAACTCTAGGGCAAAGAAGATGGTAATATTAACACACAAACTTCATCCTAAAAATTAATATCAGTAGAGCTTAACTGATTAATAATTAGATTAAATTCATTAATATGATCAGTAATAGACACACCTTTGAGCATTTTTAAATTGAATAGATGATGCATAAGATATACCTTATTGGAGATCAAAGGGTTCTCATACATATTGGACAGAGCCCTTCATCAAATCAACCAATATTTTTTTTATCAAAAAATATATTCCAAAGTCAATCGCTAGTCTGTTAATGGTTGTACTATATTATATTTATAATTAATTTATTAATAAATAAAATATATTTTTGATATTTTTCATCATAAGTTTTCATCTTCTAACAAATTTCGTTGTTCTGATGAAGTCCTTAGGACTATTTAGGTTCGATAAAGAGAGAATTTATCGATTAGTTCTTAAAATAGTTTATGACCAAATGATAGATTGTTAAGAAGGATGATAGTATCTATCGAGTATAGATCGCTGTGTGCTATATAAGTTGGTTATCCTCTAAACCAAGAAGTATGAAGACACTAGTATGGCATATAGGTAAGATGTAGGGATACATCATCACTAAATATGATCAACTCCAGAGCATTCTTCTATCGAGAATATCTTTGATAGGTTATAGGTATAAATATCTCTTAGATCTGAGATCATCTTAGTGGCTTGCAAACAACTCACTGTGCTTTAGTATCAGACTAACTAAATTTTTAATTCAATAATGGAAGACTTCTAGGCATAGTCAAGTACTTGCGAAGTCGGTGTGTGATCAAGATGGGATTGACCACTCTAAAAGTTGGAGAAGAATGTATCACTGTATTTCAATATAGCAACATCTTGGCCAGGATAATCCATGAGATGGATTTGGTATTTTGAAAAATAATGTAGACAGTCTAATCAAAGTTGATAGCTGAACTCTGAGGTATCCTACAAGCATTTTGGTCAAGAGGATGAATTGTATGAAAACTATATCCATATGGGTTTTAAGGATGTTGTTCTACACATTCAACCTATCCGATCGTCGGGTACCATTACTAGATGGTTACTTTGATTGATACAAAAATTTATTCCTATGCTAGTAATTTAGGTTTGGATCTATAGGATCACACACATTAGAGTTTATGATCTGATCGGATGATTAATCAATGATTGAGAATCATTCTAAGATTAAATGATCAATACGATTGATGTTTAACCTAGTGCAAATATTGCAAGAGGATCGATTAGCAATTCGATTGCTAATTGACTTAATTTGATTAAGCCAAAGGATTAAATTAAGTCTAATTAAATATGATTTAATTAGATTTAGTTTAGACTTGATTGAATCAAGTTCAATTAATTTATTGGATAAGCCAAGTACAAGAAAGAACTAGTCCTAGTTCAACTAGAACTTAGGTCTACTCAATTTTTTAATTTGATTGAAAAGTTAAATTAGAATTAAATCTAATTTAATTAAGTTTTTAATTGGGTTAGAACCTAATTTAATTAGATTGATTTACTTTTGGTTTGATTTGGTTTGAGAAACCATTTTTGGCCAGGTCATATATGGAATCCTAGTAGGACTAGGATTCCATTCTTGCGCCACCTATCCCTCATGCCCCCCACATCCCTCTCTCTCTCTATTTTGGCATGGATTGCCTCTCTCTTTGATCATCATGCATGCCCACCCCTCTCCTCTCTTTCCTATGTGGCATTAAGTTGTGGATCAAGTCAATGATGGGAAGTTGTTGAAGTTTGTTAGACTCTATATGATAGAATCCTAACAAACTTGGTCTCTTCCCATATGTGCCGCCCCACCCTAATTTCTCTTCTGATTTTCATAATTAAAAGGAAAAGTTTTTGTGCACCTACCTTGGTACTCCATGGCTAAAATAAAGGAGGGGGCACCCAAGTGTTGGACGTCCCAATAACTTGCCATATGTGTTCTTACCTTGTATAGGAATTTGACCCAACAAAAGACTCCTCCATATCCCTTTATAAGCAGGTCTTTTTGGGATAAATTATACACTAATTCTAGAACATTGAGAGGGCTCTTTGATGTGTGAAAATTGGAGAGAGAGATCCTTAGAGCATGGGGATTTCATAGACATCAATCTAGGTGTCTAGATGAGAGAAAAGAGAAGAAGAAGAGGGTCTTCTTCTAGGATTCTTTTGCTCTTCCTTTCTCCTCCTCTTTCATAGAGATTTTCTAGTGTTATTTCAGATCAAAAGTCTCTTCCTTTTCTTTTGATTTTTTAGAGTGTCTAAGTCTTGAAGAAGAAAGCATCGAATCGACCGTCGAAGATGGATCAGCACAGTACTAGCATATACTGTGCTGATTTCCTATATCAGACTTCTGATCGAGGTTCGTGGACTTGTGTGGACATCTCTTAGAGGTCGGACATATGTATGGCTTGAAGCTTCATCCTTCAGCTTGAATTGGCAAGTTAGAATATCTAACTTGTACAGATAATATGGATCTGATCCTATGTTATATATTTGCTATAGATTTAGTGTAGATCCATGTTGATGTAATTAACATATCTTTTATTTCTAATATTTTTAATTTTTAATTTAATCTCATGCTATAATTATATAATAGAATCTTAGATCTATAAGTTCTTTAATTTTTATAAATAAATTTTGATTTATTTCAATCTTTCGCTGTCTGATCTTGAAAAAGTTTCAACATCTAGTCCTGAAATCCTAGATCTGGTTTCTTCAATTGGTATCAGAGCTACATTCATTATTACATGATTATTTTTATATATTTAGATTATTTTTTAGATTAGATCTAATTTATAATCTGATTATTAAATCTAAAATAAAAAATTATGATCACACAAACTGATATAAGATTGTCCTGCGGTAAGATTTATCCATTATAGTGGAGAGATTGTCCTAGTTCGTATAGATCTATTTCTTATCATAAATTTATTAGATATGATCTAATTTTATTTATAATTTATTAAATTTAAAATAATTTTAGATTAAAAAATAAAAGTTTTAGATTGCATGGACTGATTATAAGATTATCCTACTGTAATGTTTACCCCTTACAGTAGAGAGGTTGTCCTAGTACGTGCTGATCTGAAATATTGATCATAAAATTTTAGATTAGATCTAAAAAATTTTATGATCTGATTAAAAATATTTTAATCTAATTTTAATCATCATAAATATGTTAGATTTGATCTAAGATAATTTATGATTAATTAAAATTGAAATGGTTTCACTTACATGAACCTATTTAGATTAGATCTAAGTAGTTTCATGCTTATCTTATTTGCATATTGATTATGAATCAAACATATAAATTGATTGATAGTGTTAGATGTGTACCCTAGAAGCTAGATTGACTATCACGTGTAATACACTTCCAAGGATAATTTTATAATTTTGACTATAAATTAATAAATAGATTATTTTTCTATCATAGTATGTATTTAAAAGTGTCTGTGATATATCCTTTGAGTTAATGGTAATGATAATTCATATTTTTAAGAGTGAAAAATTTAAGACATAAATTTTCATAATTAACTCATAAACTACTCTCGACCGTAGGATCATCACGAGGATGGTGATTGATCCAGAAAGTTGATGTACAATCGCTTTCTTAGGATAGATGTGTCTTAAGTCTATGGTGAGGAAACATCGGAGCAAGAGTACAGGTACTTATTAGAGAATAAGGGCACTAAGTATGACCATCTCTAGTAGTCATAAGAAAGTCTATCTTGTCATCGATGACTGACTCGATGCTGTAGTGATGTGTATGATTCTTTGACTTGAGGTACATCGACAGTTCACCTTGAGGGTATTTTAGTTTGACTATACTATAACTTGATCTCCTAGCCATTTGGAATCTTGAGATGTATGTTGTCTATGGCATGTTCATTATAGGAATTGGATTGCACCAATAAGGGGATCTATCTACCTCGATAGATGAGGAGTAGTCCTATGATAATCATGAGATTGAGTCCTTAAGCCCATGCCATGGAAGAGTGAAGATGATAGAAAGAGTTTCTATTAAGATTTCACATCAAACATGAATCGAATGATTAATTCATATGACGGACATTGGGTTTGATGAGTTCACCTTAACCCTAATCCTGTCGGGGCTCAAGATAGAAGAATCCAATCACACAGATAACTGCACCAAGAGGTTCACTTTTAGTTCTGATGGATTGCCACCATATACTGCTAGGTGTCACTGATGGATTTTGGGAGCAATTAGAATGATTTTGATGATCAATCATTCTAATTGTATGAATAAAAAAATTTCTGATCCATCGAAAGCTGTTTCGATGATATCGATGATGGAGATTGTGATATATCTCATTACCATATAGAATTAAACCTAATTAGGTCATACAAACATGAATTTAAGTCTAGATGTCATCAATTGAGCTAACCCAGTTCGATTGATTTGGATTAGATCAAATTAGGTTCAAGGTAATCGTGCTAGCACACGATTGAGCCTAACTTTCTGCTTCTAAAATCTTTCTGATTCATCACAACTAAGTCAAATTTGATTTGACTCATTCTTATATTTTGTATGGGTTTATTTTCATCTAACTAGAATAAGTCTAGATCAGATTAATTGTAAAAATTAAATCCATTCATAGTCAAATTGAACTAGGATCAAAAGTTGACCTATTTGAGAGAATTGAGGGTCACCTGATCAGATGCTTCTTGAAAATTTTTTAGAAATTATTTTGATCTAATTTTTGGATATGTAATAGAGCATGAATTATATATTGGGTGTACCAAATTTTGTGATTTTTGAAGATGTCTATATAGAGTTATGATGGAGTTTGAATTGGATCAAACTCTTGAGGGAAGAGTCCTAGGCATAGTAGACTCTTCCTTATCTACTCATGCCGCCACCTTGTAGATTGATTTTTAGTGTCAAAATTAGATGGGAATTGGGGATTCTCATGGAGATCAGGTTCAGGAGTCCCAATGGTTGAGAAAAAGAAGATTTTGATCAAAGAGGGACTCTAACTTGGCGCTATGCTTTTGTATAAGAACCCTTACGCTAAGGCTCTTCACGTAGAAATATTTTTCATATCCAAAGACTACCATTCTAAATATCCCATGCCCCCTCTATCCTCTCTCTCCCTCTTTTCTATATGCCTAAAAAGTTAGGCATAAATCTAAGAAGAAGATCCAATCAAATTTGTGAAGAGTTCAGCATCTATACGACGGTATTCATGAGATGGACATGCTGCCTTCAGAAATTTTTTGAAGGACTTTCAGATCAGATTCAGATATGATCTTTGGAGAAAAGATTTGCAAGGAGAAGACATCTAGATCCTTTTTGGTGGATACCAATAGAGGTCAGGCACATGCATGGCTCATTTCAGAACCTCAGAAAATATCAGGATCATCGCAGGATAATCAGATTACCCAAATAAGGTATGAAATTAAATTTGATTTAATTTTTATCTTAATTTTTTATATAAGATCACCATCATCAAATATGAGAACTTTTAGATCTGGTCAGATTATTTAAAAATTTTTAGAAAAATTCATCTCAGATCTGCATGATGCTACGATAAAAAATAGGACTTTTTCTTTCAGGTAGAATCATGTTATAAAAATATTTTATAAATATAAAAATTATTTTCAAAAACTCGAATCCCAACCCTTAGCCCAAAACTTAATTAAGAATTAAGAAGTTATTTGATTAGGATCTAGGATTGCGAATTGAAGATCCTATGACACGAATCGTAACACATTGGGTTAAATAAGTCAGTGGAGATTAGGTCTATTAATTGGGTTAGACTTTGGGTTAGATTAAAGAATAGACTTAATAAGATAATTGACTAAATTTAATCAATTATTATCTTAGATTAGGTCAAGAATTCTTCAGATCAATTACAATAGTTGTAGTTGGTCAAGTCCATGTCTTTAACGAGACCCAAGATGGACTTGATTCTTGGCTACTCGGTCTAGCACGAACTGTTAGGTTGATCTAATCAAGACTAATTAAACTAGTTGGTGTCTAAGGTAAGCCAGATCGATGGTCTTTAATTGGTAGCTCGCTTACATAGCCTCTCGATGAAATTATATTTTGATTGGATCACTTGACTATTTAAACTGACCCATGTCAGCTAGGTAAATCAGTGTGACTGATTTAGGTGCTCCTAGACTAGCTTATTATTGGTCTCTTTTAAGCTGACTTGGTGAAGCCAGTGGAAGGTATTGGAAAATGTGTTCCAAAGTCAATCATCAATCTGTTGATGGTTGAACTACATTATATCTGTGATTGATTCATTAATAAATAAAATATATTTTTGATATTTTTTATCATAAAGTATTCATCTTCTAATAAACTCTATTATTGTGATGAAGTTTTTAGAACTATTTAGCTTCGATAAAGAGAGAATTTATTGATTAGTCCTTAAATCTATGCACGATCAAATGATAGGCTATTAATTAGGACGACAGCATCTATCGAGCATAGGTCGCTGTATGCCATATAGGTTGGTTGTCCTCTTAACCAAGGAGTGTGGAGATACTAGTATGGCATATAAGTGAGATATATGGGTACATCGTCATTGAACGTGACCAACTTCAGAGCATTCTGCTGTTGAGAATATCTCTGATGAGATATAGGTATAAGTATCCCTTAGACCTGAGATCACCTTAGTGACTTGCAAGCAACTCACTGTGCTTTGGTATCAGACAAACTAAATTTCTAATTTAGTAATGAAAGGATTTTGGGCATAGTCAAATACTTACGAAGTCAGAGTGTGATCAAGATGGAATTGACCACTCCAAGAGTTGGAAAAGAATGTATCACTGTATTTCAATATAGCAAAATCTTGACCAAGGTAATCCATCAGATGGATTTGATATTTTAAAATATAATGTGGACAACCTGATCAGAGTTGATGGTTGAACTCTGAGGTATCCTACGAGCATTTTGGTCAAGGAGATGAATTATATGAAAACTATATCCGCATAGGTTCTAAGGATGTTGTTCTACATATTCGATCTATCCGATCGTTGGGTACCATTGCTAGATGGTTACTTTGATTAATACAGAAATCTATTTCTATGCTATTAGCTTAGGTTCGGACCTATGAGGTCACACATATTAGAGCTCATGATTTGATTAGATAATTAATCAATGGTAGAGAATCATTCTAGGGTTAAACAATCAATACGATTGATGTTTAACCTAGTGCAAGCATTGCAGGAGGATCAATTAGCAATTTGATTGCTAATTGGCTTAATTTGATTAAGCCAAAATATTAATATTAAGTTTAATTAAATATGATTTAATTAGATTTAGTTTGGGCTTGATTAGATCAAGTTCAATTGGCATATTGGATAAATTAAGTGCAAGGAAGAACTAGTCCTAGTTCAACTAGGACTTCGGTCAACCCAATTTTCTAATTTAATTAAAAAATTAAATTAAAATTAAATATAATTTAATATAATTTAATTAAATATTTAATTAGATTATAATCTTATTTTATTTAGTTAACTTGATTTTATTTTAATTTGATTTGAAAAATCATATTTGACCAAGTCATAGATGGAATCCTAGTGAGACTAGGATTCCACCTTGCACCATCTAAGCCTCTCACGCCCACACCCTCCTTCTCATTTTTTTGTGCAACAAAAATCCTTCTCCAAGTCATTCTCACGCACCCTTCCTCTCCTCTCTTTCTCATATGGAAATTTGGTGGTTGACCAAGGCAAAAGGAGAAGTTAGTTGATTTAGGATTCTATGAAATAGAATCCTTATAAACTAAAGCACCCCCTTCCAAATGGTGCCGCCCCCTCTCCTATTCTTTCTCTGAATTCCATGGTAAAAGAAGAATCTTTTGTGTGTCCTTCCTTGCTAATCCACGCCAAAGTTTTTGGAGGAGGCACCCAAGAGTTGGGCACCCCCTTGTCTTGCCCTGTTTGACATTTCCTTGTCTAGTTTTTGAACTAGACAATGACTCTTTTATTCCTATTTATTTATGATGAATTCTAACTTGATTTTTTCATGGAATATAAAATTTAGGAGTGCTTTTGGATGTGTGAAAATCAGAGGAAAAGGATCTTTGGGCATGGGGGTTCCATAGACACCAAACTAGGTGTCTAGGTGAGAGCAAAGAGAAGAAGAAGAGGGTCTTCTTCCAGGGTTGCTGTGTTCATCATCTTTCTTCCTTCTTTCTTGAATTTTTTGAGAGAGTCTTAGATTTGAAACATCTTCTCCACCTTCTCCTCTTTGGAAAAATCCAAATCTAGAAGAAAGAGACATCTGATCAACCATCAAACAAAGATCAACACGGTATTAGTATACTGTGCTAATTTCCAGCCTCAAGATTTTTGATCATGCTCGTGGGCTCATGTGGATGACTCCTAAAGGTCAAACGCATGTGCAGCTTGCAACTTCATCCTTAAGTCTGGATTAGTAAGTTAGAATATCTAACTTGCATAGGTAATAGATCTGATCTATTGGTTTCATAGCTACATTAGATGTAGTATTGTAACATGTTGATGAGATCAACATGTTAATTTTTTTATATATTTTTAATTTTTGATTTAATACCATATCTTGATCATATAATAAATATTAAATTTAAAATATTTTTATATTTATTTAAATAAATATTTAATTTATTTAAGTCTTTTGCTGCCGAATCTTAAAAAAGTTTCAAGATCTACCTGTGAAACACTAGATCTGATTCCTTTAATTGATATCAGAGCCAAGATTCTTATTACATGATTTTCTTGAGCATGTTTAGATTATTTATTAAATTAAATCTAATTTATAATCTAATTATTAAATTTAAAATTAAAAATTTAGATCTCATGAGCTATTATAAGGTTGTCCTGCTGTAAGGTTTACTTCTTATAGTGAGAAAGTTATCCTAGTTCGTGATGATCTATTTCTAATTATAAATTTATTAGATTTGATCTATTTTTATTTATAATTTAATAGATTTAAAATAGTTTTAAATCTAAAAATAAAGTTTTTAGATTGCATGGACTGCTATAAGGTTGTCATGCTGTAAGGTTTATCCCTTACAGTGAAAAGATTGTCCTAGTACGTGCTGATCTAAAATATTGATCATAAAATTTTAGATTAAATCTAAAAAATTTTATGATCTAATTGAAAGTATTTTAATCTAATTTTAATCATCATAAATATATTAAATTTGATCTAAGTTAATTTATGATTGATTGGTGTTGAAATTATTTCAATTATATAAATTTGTTTAGATTAGATCTAAAGTAGATTCATGTTTATGTTACTTGCATTTTAATTATGAATCAAACATGCAACTTGATTGATAGAATCATGCTATAAAAATATTTTACAAATATAAAAATTATTTTTGAAAAGTCAAACCCCAACCCTCAGCCCAAAATTTAATTAAGAATTAAGAAATTATTTGATTAGGATCTAGGATTGTAAATTAAAGATCCTAAGACACGAATCATAACACATTGAATTAAATAGGTTAGTGAAGATTAGGTCCATTAATTGGGTTAGACCTAGGGTTAGATTAAAGAATGGACTTAATTAGAGAATTGACTAAATCTAATTAATTATTATCTTAGATTAGATCAAGGATTCTCCAGATCAATTATAATAGTTGTAGTTGGTCAAATTCATGTCTTTAACAAGATCCAAGATGGACTTGATTCTTGGCTACGAGGTCTAGCATGAATTGTTAAGTTGATCTAATTAAAACTAATTAAACCAATTGATGTCTAAGGTAAACCAGACCGGTGGTCCTTAATTGGCAGCCCACTTACCTGACCATTTCTGATGATGTCTAAGGCAAGCTTTGGCAGACCCTTCCACTGATCGAACTTACCTAGCCTCTTGGTGAAATTATGTTTTGATTGGATCACTTGACTATTCGAGCTGATCCATGTCAGCTAGGTAAATCAATATGACAGATTTAGGTGCTCCTTGACTAGCCTATTAATGGTCTCCCGTAAGCTGACTTAGTGAAGTCAGTGGAAGAATCATGATAAGCTGGTTCATCTGATCTTTTCTCTTCTTTAAAATTAAATTTTTTAAAATTATTAGGTCCTTAAAATACATTAGTTATGATGATAACTAGATCATAGCCTCCCATTAAGTGGATGATAATGGGTCCATCAGTTGGATAATCATTAGAGGCCCAAAGGCCTAGTGCTTATCAGCTAATGGAATTATCATTCATTATATGATTTTTTGGCTACATCTTTCTAAATGATGGTTAGGTTAGCTAACCAATGTTGGGCCTAATCATTCATTGGTTAGATGGATCAAGTATGGTCATGTTAATGGTTGGACCTAATCGGACCTTTTCAGCGGAAGCCAAAGCCTACTGATTATGGACTAGGGCAAAATTTAATTATTAAAAATTATTTAAAGAAATAATTAATTATGAACCGATCCTTAGATGCATATAGATTGGCCAACTAAAGTTGGGCTCGTGTGTAGTCTATGTGGATTCTAGTATCCACTAAAAAATTAGGATAATGAATCAATTACTAATAAGTAGGTAGAGGCTACCAATTTGAATAAAATAGTAGGAGAACATTTTGATTAAAGTCCAAATCTTTAGGTTTAATGAATCAATTACTCATTAGATTATGATTTTTTTTTGTGCAGATATTGAAGGAAAATCCTGATTTTCCAAATTAGGTTCGTTTAAATCTGATCAGATCAAGAGATATATTTCAATTTTTTTTTTTTGATCTTATTTAGATCTGAGATATTTTAGATCTGATTATTATTATTTTAGAAATAAAATAAAATCTAAATAAATTAAGTCAAATTTAATTTACCTTGATTTGGGTAATCCTATTACCTGTTTGATGATCCTGTATGCAGCGGAAGGTTCTAGATCTAGCCACGCAAGTGCCTGGCTTCTACTGGCATCCACTCGGGCTGGAACTAGAGATCTTCTTCTTCTCTATCACATCTCCAGAGATCAGATCTGGATCTGATCTGGAGGATCTTCAAAACTCCTTTTGAAGATTAGTAGTCATCCTTTGCAGTAGTGCAGCCTTCTAGCTTTCACTGGCCTTTCTTTGATCTGGATCGCACCAACCAAGCTCCAAAACTCTTTTGGATTTGGAGAGGAGAGGGAGAAGGTGGGTTTGGCATGGAGGAAGAGGGGAGAGGTAGCCTTGGGGCGTGGGAATTGTAATTCTCAAACTTTCAATCACAATCTGGGTCGGGCGCAGGGTCTTATTTATAGACTGTCTGTGATCCAACTTCTCTTCTTCCCAACCAATCATAACTTTTTGTGAAATCAGATCTAAATCTGATTGGTGGGAATAAAGTTCCTTGGACTTGTCCTTAGAGGGTGCCTAAGACCAGTCAAAGTTGGTTCTTAGGAGAACTTTAATTAGAATCTAAAAAGGAGATGGAGTCCCTATCCAACAGGGACTCCTAGGCGCCTCCAACTTGGGCACACGCCAAGGGTGGCATGCACCCTCTTTCTTGCCAGGTTCTGGTAGGGGGACAGGCCCCCACCAGCTCTCCAATAGGTGCATGACATGTGGTCAAAAGTCAAAGTGTCAATGGTCAACATTTGACCAATCAAAAGTAGACTTTTGACCAAAGTCAAAGAACAAGAAATGGCAGGTGATCAAAAATGGTAGGTAATATCTTACAAAATAAAACAACCTTTTCTGACTTGGATAACCTCCAGTCAGACCATATGAAGGCCTCTGATTAAGCACAAACTCCTTTGGCTCAGTCAGGATAACTAATTTATGATAGCAAAAGAAGAACGTTAGGTTCAATCGAGTGCTAGCACAATTTCCTTGAACCTAATTGAATCTCATTCAGATCAATTGAATTGGATCAGTTCAATTGATGATCACCAGATTCAAACCCTTGTTTGTGTGACCCAGTTAGATTCAGTTCTATATAGTAATGGGATATGTCATGATCTCTATCATTGACATCATCGAAACTCCTTTCGATGGATCAGAACTCTTCTGATTCGAACAGTTAGAATGATTGATCATCTAAATCATTCTAATTGCTCCCAAAATCCACCAGTGACACCTAGCAGTATATGGTGGCAACCCATCAGAGCTGAATGCGAACCTCTTGGTGCAGCTACTTGTGTGATTAAGTTCTTCTATCTTGAGCTCCGATTAGATTAGGGTTAAGGTGAACTCGTCAAACCCTAGTTTCTGTCATATGATGTAACCATTCGATTTGAGTCCTATGTGAAAATCTAAATAGAAACACTTTCTATTATTTCACTCTGCCATGGTCATGGACTTCTGGACTTGATTCTCATGATTATCATAGAGCTGCTCCTCTACCACCGCGGTAGATGGATTCCATCTTGATGCCATCCAGTTCCTACAATGAACATGCTATAGCCAACATACACCTCAGGGTTCCATATGACTAGGAGACTGAGTAATGGTGTAGTCAAACTATAACACCCTCAAGTTGAACCGTCGATGCATCTCAGGTCAAAGAATCAGACACACCATTGCAGCATCGAGTCAGTCATCGACGAGAAGGTAGACTCCCTAATGACTACTCGAGGTGGTCACGCTCAGTGCCCTCGTTCTCTAACGAGTACCTATACTCTCGCTCCGGTGTCTCCACACTGTAGACTCAAGATTCAACTACTAAAGAGAAGCGATTGTACACCAACCTTCTGGATCAATCACCATCCTCATGATGATCCTATGGTCAGAGCATTTTATGAGTTAACAATGATTATTCATGTCTTAAATTTTCAACTCTTGAAAATATGAATTATCATTACCATTAACTCAAAGGATGTATCACAGACACTAAATACACATATGTGATAGAAAATAATCCATTTTATTGATATTAGTCAAAATTATAATTTTGCCCCTAGAAGTGTATTACAAGTGTCAGCCAATTCTGGCTTCTAGGGCACATATATCTAACAATCTTTAACTTATCCTACAGCCAATTAGCTACAAGTCTAAGTCCCATCTTCTTACGGTGGACTTCGATCTTCTGCTGGCCCAACGGCTTTATAAGTCAGTCTGCCACATTGTCTGTGGAGTTGACTCTCTTGACCTCGACATAACCCTTCTCAAGGTAATCGTGGATGAGGTGGTATCGCCGCTTAATATGCTTAGATTTTTGGTGAGACCTTGGCTCCTTAGCAAGGGCTATGGCGCCATTATTGTCGCAGTATAGAGGAATGGCATCTGATGGCATTACTCTGATTTTTGTAGCAAACTTCTTGTACTAGAATGCTTCCTTCGTAGCTTCTGATGCAGCGATATATTCTACTTCCATGATGGAATCTGCTATCACCGTTTGCTTAGAATTCTTCCAGCTGACAGCTCCACCATTGCACACAAACAGACTCCTAGATGTCGACTTTCGATCATCTAATTGGATATGAAATCCGAGTCTGTATATCCCTAGACTTGGAGTTCTCCGTTACCAAAGACCAACATCATATCCTTAGTTCTTCTCAAGTACTTAAGGATACATTTCATAGAAGTCCAGTGTTCTTCACCTGAATTTGACTGATATCTACTTGTGACACTCACAGCATTGGCTATATCAGGTCGTGTACATAGCATGGCATACATGAGGCTCCCTATTGCAGAAGCATAAGGGATCTTGCTCATGAGTTCTATTTCCTCAGGTGTGCTGGGGCACATCTTCTTGGAAAGATGAGTACCATGTCTGAAGGGTATTAATCCCCTCTTAGAGTTTTCCATACTAAACCTCTTTAGTACTTTCTCTATGTACATCTTCTATGAAAGTCCTAGCATCCTATTCGGTCTATCCTTATAGACCTTAATTCCTAGAAAAAAGGATGCTTCACCTAGGTCTTTCATGAAGAATTTCTTGGACAACCATATTTTGACTGTTGTTAACATGAAAATATCATTCCCAATAAGGAGGATGTCATCCACGTACAATATGAGGAAGACAACAACGCTCCCACTGACCTTTTTGAAATCACACGGTTCTTCTTCATTTTTTATGAAACCAAACATTTTGATCACATCATTGAAATGAGTGTTCCAGCTCCGAGATGCTTGCTTAAGTCCATATATGGACCTTTGCAGCTTGCAAACCTTGTGATCAGTATCACTGGATGTGAAACCTAGTGGCTGTTCCATATAGATATCTTCCTCAAGATATCCATTTAAGAATGCCATTTTTACATCCATTTACCATATTTCGTAATCAAAATAGGCTACAACGGTAAGCAATGTGCAGATGGATTTTACCATAGCCACTGGAGAAAAGGTATCCTGATTGTCAATGCCTTCGCATTGACTATAACCTTTTGCCACTAGTCTAGCCTTGAATGTCTCCACATTTCCATCTGCACCAATCTTTCTCTTGAAGATCCATTTACACCCAATAGGTACTATACCTTCTGATGGATCTACCAAGGTCCAGACTTGGTTTGAGTGCATCGAGTCAATTTCTGACTGCATTACCTCTAGCCATTTCTCGGAGTCGATATCTGATATCGCCTCGTTGTAGGTTTTGGGGTCATCACCATGAGCACCATTACCTACGAGGAACGTTTCCTCTACTTTCTCTAAAATAATACCTAGGTATCTTTCAGGAGGATCGGAAACTCTTTCCGATCTACGAGGTGGAGGAGGTAGTGTTCTTATTGGCTCAACCTGATTTGGTTCCAATTGGTCCTTAGCTCGTTATACTTATGAGACTTTCTCATCAAATTTGATTTGCCTTCCAATGCTGCTATCTTGAATAAACTATTTTTTAAGAAAGATGGCATGTCGACTCACAATCACATTGTGGTCTTCTGGAATGTAGAAATAGTATCCTAATGACTCTTTAGGATATCCTATGAATCGAGCTCTGAAGGACCTAAACTCTAACTTGTCCGCTTGTTGTCTTTCGACATGAGCCGGACAACCCTAAATTTTGAGATGACTCAAACTTGATTTCTTACCGTGCCATATCTCATATGGTGTGGTAGGAACGGTTTTAGAGGAAACCCTATTCAGTAGATAAATTAAAGTCAACAATGAGTGTCCCCAAAGAAAATCAGGGAGGTCTATGAAGCTCATCATGGATCGAACCATATCCAATAGGATCCGATTTCTCCATTCTGAAATCCCGTTAAGTTGAGGTGTTCCTAGTGGAGTCCATTGAGAGACTATGCCATTTTCCTTCAGATAGTCTAGGAATTCCTGGCTAAGGTATTCACCTCCTCAATCTGATCGAAGAACCTTAATGGGTTTTCCAGTTTGTTTTTCTACTTCATGTCTAAATTCTTTGAACTTTTCAAATGCTTCAGACTTGTGTCTCATAAGATACACATACCCATACCTAGACAGATCATCGGTAAAGGTAATGAAGTAGACAAAATTATCTCTAGTCGGTATATCAAATGGGCTGCACACATCAGTATATACTAGGGCAAGGAGATCCGTGGCCCTCTCCCCATGTCCAACAAAAGGGAGTTTGGTCATTTTGCCCTGAAGACAAGATTCACAAGTTGGATATGACTCGGAAGTCAATGGACTCAATAGCCCATTTTTCTCCAATTTGTTGATCCTATCTTCTGCTATATGACCTAATCTCAGGTGCCATAGATATCTATCATTTGGACTATCCCTAGGTCGTTTGGCATTCACATTTTGCTCGACAGTTAGAACAGGTACATCAATATGTAGCTGATAAAGACCATTAATGAGGAAACCATTTGCAATTTTATTTCTTTCATAAAGAATGTTACAATGGTCCTTAAAGAAGGTAATCACATAGCCTTCGTATGCTAAGCATGAAATAGAAATTAAATTTCTGCTAGCTGCAGGCACATAATAACAGTCTTTCAAAACTAAGTCTAAACCAGATGGTAATCAAAGAGGGTATGTTCCCATGGCTACTACAGCAACTCTTGCTCCATTATCGATGCGCAGGATCATGTCTCCATCCCTCAGCTTCCTGCTATCCTCAAGACCCTGCATGGAAGTGCATAGATGAGCACTAGAACCAGAGTCAAGCACCCAACTGGATGCAGAAGAAACCATAAGGTTAGACTCAATAATGAGCATACCTCCAGAAGGACCTTCCTTCTTGTTCTTCAGGGTGGCCAGGTAAGTAGGGTAGTTTCGCTTTCAATGGCCATCGCTGTTGCAATGAAAACACTTTCCTTTGACATCGGCCTTTTTCTTTGGTTCTGCCTTCTTCTTCTTTGCACCTTCCACCTTCTGCTTTTTCGCAGACTCTTTTTCTTTCCATAAGACTTTCTTTTGGAAGAAGTCTGTTCCATAGCAAGAACTGAGCCTTTAGAACCGTTCATAGAATGCTCAGCGGTAACCAGCATATTCATTAATTCGGCCAAAAATTTTGAAGTTTATGCATGTAGTAATTCATGATGAATTGCCCATATGCATCAGTCAAGGATTGCAGAATAATATCGTTCGGCAGGTCCAAGTCTAACTTCACACCGAGCTTCTCAAGCTCTTCCATGTCCTTGATCATTGTCAGACAGTGATCTTAGACTGACTGCCCATCACGCATCTTAGCCTTAAAAAGTCATTTCGTGACTTGATATTTGGCTGCACGACTCTATTCACCAAACATCTCCTGCAGGTGAGCCAACATTTGGCGAGCAGTCCCGATATCTTCATGTTGGCGCTAGAGCTCATCAGACATCGAGCCCAACATGTAATATTTGGCCTTATTATCTTCGTCTATCCATTTTTCTAGAGACGCTCTTTATTCAATAGATGGACGGGATGGTAAGGTGGGAGGGTCCTGGTCCAGTACATGGGTTAACTTCTCAGAACCCAAAATTATTTTATAGTTTTTGAGCCAATCTTTATAATTGGGTCCAGTCAGTCTATGTGTGTCCAGGATATGTGCCCATGGGTTGGATGCAGACATTTTTCTGTAGAGAGTCAAAGATTTTAGTTAGATACTGTAATTATGACTTGACCAATTTGTTTAGAGATTTTATTTTTAAACAAATTAGCTTTCACTATTTTCTTGGATCCCTACACTCCCTCTGTAGAGATGCAAAAATCTCCATGATTAATGATTTCTAGTGGATGGTGCGGTCTCACCAACTGACTCATCACCTCACCTAACAGTTATTGGTGATGGGTTAGCCAATGAGTGAACAACTCTTGTTCAATGATTCTCTAATTATGGTGCACTCAAACTTGGTCTCTAATTCATGAATCTCACCATATTCAGAATATTGATCCACTCCTTAGTTAAGTCAGACCCACCATTTGCATAGACTGGGTTCCTAATTGAGTCTCTCACCGTATCCAAAATATTGAGCCCAACTCATCCTCCAGCCCATAGCATCCAATGCCTAATAGACATGGTTGCATCTTCTCGGTGCAACTGAGCCACTGTATTCAGTCGAGAACAATCAACCCCGGAAAGGGCCCGCACATCTACAATGGTGGAAGACCTCAGACTTAATCTTTTCTTAGGGAGAATTGATTCAGGTCTCATTAAACTAGACCTGTCATAGTCATAATAATTATGACTAATCTAGTGGCATGGGTTAGCTCGGATTATTGACCACCTCAGATCAGAACTGTGTCAACAGATATGGCCAGGTAAGTGAGACCGATGGAAGGAATATGCCATTAACTCGTACAAGAATGCATTCAGGTCAAGTAGCTTCCAATTAAAAACCAGTCGGTCGTATGTGCCAAACTTACCTTAGACACCAAATTATTGAGCCAAAACCAATTGGGTTAGCCAACAATCTAGACTCTAACCTCTGAGCCTAATTAGGTCTTGTTTGATCGTGACTCGATCTTGATCCAGACTTAATCCTATTAGGTTGGTCAATTTGAGCATTGTTGATCCCATCTAACGAACTCTTGATTCGGTTTGATCAACTGCTTAGACATAATTGAGCTACCCAAGTCCGAACCCAGTATTATGAATATGTCTTAGATCTGAAATTCTCAATTTTAGACCTAATTGATATTCCATAATCTTAATTTTTAATTAAGTAGGGTTCATAAACAAAATATGCACAATAAATCCTAGGATTTCAGGATCTAGGGTTTTGCAGAAAGTAAGTTTTGGGTTTCTGATTAAGGACGAACATGCAGCACTCCTACACATCATAAGAACACCCCATCGAATGGAAAGAGAGGGTCTTTAAATACTTCTTCATTCTTATGATCGGACGGCCAAGAGGAACGCTTAATCAGGAACATGCAATACTACAAAATAGTTTTAGATCTATATCATATATCTCATATACAAATTAGATCTAATCATGGCATATTTTGCATACATCTCATGTATCGAATCATGCATATTTTTAGATCTAAATTATCTCATGATAATCTAAAAAATTAGATTTAAATTGATCTAATCAAAATAAATTTTGATCTAGATAATTATGTAGAACTATTCTACAACAAGTCTAGACATGCATCTATCATATCTCATATGATATTTAAAATTAAATAATTTTATTTTACTACTTTTTAGATATCAATATAACTATTATAGTATCAAAAAATAGTAAATAAATAGATCTAAAATATGATTTAATCAGATTAAATCAAAAACATGCAAGACTATTCTATAGAACTATTCTATTTTAGAACTAGTCATGCATATTTTCTAATCTTTAGATCCAAATCATTTAATTTTAATTTTTTCTGATTTTAGATCTGATCACATCTCATGTGACATCTGAAATCACTTATTTTTTATTAAATTAAATTTAAAATTAGATCTAAACACTTTTAGAACCTTGTCTCTGATACCAGTTGAAGGAAAATCCTGATTTCTCGGACTAGGTTCGTTCAGATCTGATCAGATCAAGAGATATATTTCAAAAATTTTTCTTTTTAATAATATTTAGATCTAAGATGTTTTAGATCTGATTATTATTATTTTAGAAATAAAATAAAATCTAGATAAATTAAATCAAATTTAATTTACCTTGATTTGGGTAATCCTATTATCCGTTTGATGATCCTGTATGCAGCGGATGGTTCTGGATCTAGCCACGCAAGTGCCTGACCTCTATCGATATCCACTCAGGCTGAAATTGAAGATCTTCTTCTTCTCTATCACATCTCTAGAGATCAGATCTGGATCTAATCTGGAGGATCTTCAAAACTCTTTTTGAAGATCAGCAGTCGTCCTTTGCAGCAGTGCAGCCTTCTAGCTTTCACTCGCCTTTCTTTGATGTGGATTGCACCAACCAAGCTCCAAAACTCTTTTGGACGTGGAGAGGAGAGGGAGAAGGTGGGTTTGGCATGGAGGAAGAGGGGAGAGGCAGCCTGGGGTGTGAAATGTTAATTCTCAAACTTCAATCATATCTGGTTTCGAGGTCTTATTTATAGACCATCTGTATCCAACTTCTCTTCTTCCCAACCAATCACAACTCTTTGTGAAATCAGATCTAAATTTGATTGGTGGAAATAGAGTCCCCTGGATTCCTCCTTAGAGAGCGCCTAAGATCAGTCAAAGTTGGTTCTAGAGAACTCTAATTGAATCCAAAAAGGAGATGGAGTCCCTGTCCAATAGGGACTCCTAGGTGCCTCCAACTTGGGCACATGCCAAGGGTGGCGTGTGCCCTCTTCCTTGCTAAGTTCTGGTAGGAGGATAGGCCCCCACCAGCTCTCCAATAGGTGCATGACATGTGGTCAAAAGTCAAAGTGTCAATGTCAAACATTTGACCAGTCAAAGATAGACTTTTGACCAAAGTCAAAGAATAAGAAATGGCAGGTGAACCAAAAAATGGTAGGTAAATGTCTACAAAATAAGACAACCTTTTCTAACTTGGACAACCTCCAGTCAGACCATATGAAGCCTTTGATTGAGCACAAACTTCTTTGGCTCAGTAGGACAACTAATTTATGATAGCAAAAGAAGAACGTTAGGTTCAATCGAGTGCTAGCATGATTTCCTTGAACCTAATTGAATCTCATTCAGATCAATTGAATTGGATCAGTTCAATTGATGATCACCAGATTCAAACCCTTATTTGTATGATCTAGTTAGGTTCAGTTCTGTATGGTAATGGGATATGTCATGATCTCTATCATCGATATCATCGAAACTCCTTTCGATGGATCAGAACTCTTTTGATTCGAACAGCTAGAATGATCGATCATCTAAATCATTCTAATTGCTCCTAAAATCCATCAGCGACACCTAGTAGTATATGGTGGCAATCCATCAGAGCTGAATGCGAACCTCTTGGTGCAGCTACTTGTGTGATTAAGTTCTTCTATCTTGAGCCCTGATCAAATTAGGGTTAAGGTGAACTCATCAAACCCTAATTTTTGTCATATGATGTAACCATTCGATTCGAGTCTGATGTGAAAATCTAAATAGAAACTCTTTCTATTATTTCACTCTGCCATGGCCATGACTTCTGGACTTGATTCTCATGATTATCATAGGGCTGCTCCTCTACCACCGAGGTAGATAGATTCCATCTTGATGCCATCCAGTTCCTACAATGAACATGCTATAGCCAACATACACCTCAGGGTCCATATGGCTAAAGACCAATAGTGTAGCAACTAAACACCCTCAAGGAAGTATGCACCTAATACTACTCGAGGTGTAGACGCCAGTGCCCTCAGTTCTCTAACAGTACCTGTACTCTCGCTCTGATGTCTCCACACCGTAGACTAAAACTCATCTACTAAAGAGAAGCGATTGTACACCAACCTTTTGATCAATCACCATCCTCATGATGATCCTATGGTCGGAAGCATTTTATGGGTTAATAATGATTATTCATGTCTTAAATTTTCAACTCTTGAAAATATGAATTATTATTACCATTAACTCAAAGGATGTATCACAGACACCAAATACACATATGTGATAGAAAATAACCCATTTTATTGATATTAGTCAAAATTATAATTTTGCCCCTAGAAGTGTATTACAAGTGTCAGCCAATTCTGGCTTCTAGGGCACATATGTCTAACAGATATGACCACTTTTCTATCACTCCAATCATTGTTAGACAATGATAAGTTGGTGAGACCCAACTTTGATAGTTGGTACCAAAAGTTGAAAATAGCCTTGGAGCATGAATGGATCCTATATGTGCTGACAGATCTTGCACCTGAGGAGCCAACAGCCAATGCACGCGGTACAGTTAGAGACACTTATCAGAAGTGGCTTAGTGATCAGACCATGGTGCACTGCATTATGCTGGCTGCCATGAGCAATGGGTTTAATCGTAGATTTGAGATAGCTTAGCCAAAGGATATGCTTCAAGTGTTGGAGGATTTCTTTGGTACACCCAAAGACGTGGAGAGGCACAAGACTAGTTGTGCCATCCTCAATGCTAGAATGCGGGATGGTGCCTCTATCACTGATCATTTATTGTACATGATCGAGCTGATAGAGTGATTGAGCAAGCTTGATTTTTCCTTGCATAAATAGCTTGAAAAAGATGCAATATTGAACTCATTGCCCAAGTCCTTTCTCTCATTTCAGAATGACAAAGCCTGAAGTAGACTACCATGGATTACTGGGGTTACTTTAGAACTTTGAGAAGGATCACCAACTCCACAAGGAGTCAGTGAACTTTGTGGAAGATTCATCTTCTGATTCTCAACCCTTTAAGAAAGAAAAGAAGAACAAGAAGAAGAAAGCTAAGAAGGTACAAGTTCAGACTGGGACATCTGTGCAGGGTCAGACCAAAAAGATCAAGTCTGATAAGAGACAAGCAAAATGCTTCTTTTGTAAGAAGCGGGGGCATTAAAAAAGGAACTATCCTAAGTACATTGCTTCTCTGGATCCAAACAGGCAGAGAAAGAAGCAAGCTGTTGCTGGGCAAGATATAATATGATAACTTCTTGCAATTTTTCTATTTATGATTTTACTAATTGGGTATTGGATGCTGGTAGCCCTTAACATATTTATAATTTATTGCAGGGGTCGCAGGTCAGTAGGAGATTCAAGCAAGGTGAAAGGTTTCTGAATGTTGAAAATGGAAGATCAATTAAAGTTTTAGCTTTAGGAATTATGAAACTTGTATTTGAGTCTCATATCGTTGTTCTTAGTGATTGTCATTTCTGTCCCAATTTCTTTTGAATGTTATTTCTGTAGGCCTTCTGACCAAAAATGATTATGAAATATAAATAAAGAAACAAGTTTATAATATATTATGAATGGTGTTACTATTTTCTATGGCCATTTGAATAATGGTGTGTATATGTTATCACAACCTATTAATGTAGTCTATTCCACTGGTAAGCATCTTAGATAAGATAGTATGTCAGATATCTATTTATGGTATTATAGACTAAGTCATATAAACAAGAATAGGATAAACAGGTTAACTTAAGAGGGAATCCTCAAAGTCAGTGATTGTGAATCACTTCCAACCTATGAGTCATGTCTTCTTGGTAAAATGATCAAGTCACCTTTTATTGAAAAGGTGAGAGTGCCACTAAGAGCCGGGGGAAGAGAGGAAGGGAGCCGAGCGCGGTGAGGGATCATCTCTTCTT